>VDFB02018315.1:0-46929 GCA_007258455.2 Sequoia sempervirens
GTAATTATGATACTTTAATACAATAGATTCTTATCTGTTTGATCTGCACTGACAATATCCTCTGAGTGTTAAGAACAGATCGATTAAGGAGATAAAGGAAACATACCAGCAGTAAGAGAGAATCAGTCCAGTTCATCACCACCACTTGCTAATATCAGAACTATTTCATGTTCAGGTGTATTTCTGCTATTTAATGTATTGCCTCTATAAGTATAGTCTTGCATAAGGAAGGCATATTTAATATATTTCTGCGCACAATCATTTAACCATGTATGCATATTACTTATAAGATAATAAAGTAGGATTTCGATGTTTAAAAACAGAATTATTGTTAACTGTCTGAAACCCATCCTGTGAAAGGGCCTGAGGTGCCAGTGGTAGAGGCCAAAAGCCGACTTACAACCTCCACCCAACTCCTCACAAAGGTAGGGCCTGAGGTCTAGTGGTAGGAGCCAAAAGAGCCCACTTGCAATCTCTGCCCGATCCTGTTGTGACCTATTTCACACATTGCCCCATTGCAAATAAGGACCCTCGGTGGTTTGCTTTTAGGGTTTTGAGTTGCAATCTCATAAGCTCTATAGCTCTGAGAGTTTCAAGTTGAAGTCTAGAATCATCACCCGAGCCAAGTTGAGAATCCAAGCCTAAAACTATGCTTAAACGTCATAGAAGTGCTCAGAAGACCCTGAAGACAAGGATCGCCTATGCTTTCACTCAATTCTAACACTTCCTACTTTTTAGGGATTTTGTTTTTTTGCTTTTTGCTTTTTTCATTTTTGGCACTTTTGGACCAATCTAGGATTTACTATTTTTAGAAAGTTGCTTTTTTGCTTTTTCTATTTTTAGTAAGTTTCTATTTTTAGAAAGTGTTAGGTCCCAGCAATAGAGGAATCAAAGTTTCCATCTTTAGGGTCAAAAAGCATACAAAAATCAAGCAAAAAATCAGAAAAATCAAGAAAATCAGATGAAAAGCATGCAAAAATCAATGAAAAACAAGTGAAAATCATGCAAAAATCTGGAAAATCAATGAAAAATCAACCAAAAAGCAAGAGATTCATAGCAACCAGCATGAAATCTATGGAAAAAAATGGACTATGTTTGGTGAGGTGCGCCCAAGGAAGTGGAATAAAGTCTTCCATGTCCGCCCTGCAATGGAAAGGCATGGAGAAAGCCCGCCCAGCACTCGAAATGGAGATGGATAGATATTCATGAAGTCCGCTTGGAAGATGGCAAGAACACCTTGAAGACCGCCATGCCAAAAATGGACTATGGAAAGCCTTAAGGGAAGTCCACCATAGAAAATGTCAAGGAAGCTAACAAGTCCACCCTACCTTGTGCCTTGCATATGGAATGAAAGTTGGAAAGTCCACCATCACTTGGAAAAATGTCAAGAAAGTCTGCCATGAGGAATGAGGAGAGTGGAAAGAACTTCACAAAGTCCGCCCTACCTTGGAGATAGATGGAAAACTCACCCCAAAGTCCACCTAAGACATAAAGGGAGAGTGGAAAGAAAGTTTCAAAGTCCGCCTAGCCTTTTGGAAGGAAGTTCACAAAGTCCGCCATAGAGATGAGGAAATGAAACATGGAAAAACATCTCCAAAGTCCGCCTTGGGGAGATGATAAGTGGAAAAACATCAATGAAGTCCGACCTAGGAAAAAAAGGATGTGGAATAAAGTTGATCAAGTACGCCTAGCTTGTGGAAAGACCCCCATGAAGTCCGCCATGAAGAAAATATGGCTAGAAAAATCCAAAGTGCGAACTTGGGAAGAAAAAAAAAAGAGAGAGAAATCCATGGGATTAAATCAAAATTCGTCAGAGCAAACAAAATACATGGATAAATTAAAAAATTAAAGGTTGGAAAAATCAAAATTTCACATAATAAACCTTTAATTACTTTCAACACTTAGGAGAATTCGAGCTCCAGAGAAAATCTAAGGATTTTGGATAGAGATGAAGAGTAAAAAAATTAGAAACTTGCCTCGATAAACAAGAGTCTAAGTTCGATGAACTTGAGAAACTGCTAAATGAATCGAACTTCTCAACTTTATAAGATGTTTTCGAGTCATTCTCAACTCACAAATTCAATTTGAGAAGAAGTTAAGCTCTCTCCAATTCATGAGAAATAGGAATTTCAAGAGATAGAAAATTTTTCAAGAGATAAAATTTTTTGAGAGATAGAAATTTCGTAAGGAAGAGAGATAGAAATTTTGGAGGTTGAGTGATTTTCTTCGAGGTGAAAAACAAAGAGAAAGAGCAAAACTTTGAGTTGAAGATAGAAAAAAATTTCAAAAGGCTGGCTTGCTTTTTCCAGCAACAAAGACAAAATTCTCGAAGTTTCAAGTTGAATTGCCATCCACAGAGTATAATTCCAGAGTTTGATGGAATTCTTCATGTTTTACTTTTGTCTTCACTTATCCTCAAAAAATTTACTAAGTGTTGTTACTTTCAACTTGCTTTTTCATAGAATTTAACCTTCAACAAGCTGAAAGTTAGAATTTTCAAGGAGAAAATTTAAAAGTTCTAAAATTAATATATTTTCTTTTCTTGCAGGTTGATGACCACCCTCGGAGAATCTTCGAAGAAAGCACAGATGAAGTTCGCGAGCAAAGGAGTTCAACAAGAATCAAAGATTAACTCCAAATGGAAGAACATCGCGGATATAGACCTTGGACACGTAGACTTTGAGGAATTCAAAAAGAGGATGTACGGACTAAACGGACTCTTGCCGACAGCAATTGCCCGCCAGATGATGCGGAATGGAATAGTACAAGCAGCTGGATTTCCTCTAGTAGTCGAGTTAGCTGAGTTGATGGTGGAATGCGCCAGACATTACAATCCACAAGAAAGACAGATCATTGCTCCCGATGGAAGGATTTTGGCACATCTCGGAGAGCCGGCCATCCAGGAAGCATTCGGCATTCCTCATTACAACAGGACTTCGTATAAAACTAAAGAAGAAGCCAAGGGAATTTTTGAAGACCGGATAGATCAGTGTGCGATCAACATCAACAAAACGTGGTTGGAAAAGCCAAGGGCTTTTGCAAAGAAAATGCCTAAGAAACTGCGCTAGACAGACTTCAAGGAGGACTACGGTGATATAATTTTGCTTTTGAACAGGATAATGGGC
Organism: Sequoia sempervirens; assembly: GCA_007258455.2. NCBI lineage: Eukaryota > Viridiplantae > Streptophyta > Pinopsida > Cupressales > Cupressaceae > Sequoia > Sequoia sempervirens. Next base: position 3,126 of record VDFB02018315.1, read on the forward strand.
AGCCCTCAAGGCGCCCCATTCGAAACATGGATGTACTTTTTCATAGATGAGATCACCTCAGAGATCATAATGTTCAACTGGTCAAGGATGATCAGTGATAACATCCATGAGCAATTGATCAACTTGGAAAGGACTAAGTCGTTCCATATGAGTTCCTATCTCATCTATCTATTGGCGAGAGCCTATAGATATTCTGGATTAATATGCAAAGGCATTGTAGGCAACAGAGAAAACGAATTCAAAGTATATGAATGCTACCCCCAGCTACAGCTGTCTACCAAGTCTCATTTTAGAAGAGCGCATGATGCATTCCTAATGTACATCATGAGGATATTGCAAGGAGGAACGCATCAAAGGCTGACCCATGAGGCCAAGAGCCTTATCAGCAGATACGGATCCTGGTACATCCAATTTCCGAGATTCACTTATATCAGAATTTAGGGATTCACTGGAAATCCGTTCAAGCTTCCAATTTATCCCACCCACAGAATGATTCTGTTGGAAGTTCTTAGGCAGTTGGAAACTTATCAAAACTTCCAGAGAGTGGAGCAAAGCCGCCGTCACTTTCCCATTCTTCATTGGAAATATGGAAGAATCCTACCCATTTGTACAGGCAGCTGAAGGTGCCCGGCTAGAGATGCAATGGTATCCATTCACGTCCTATCGGTCCAAAGCTAATTTTGACCCTCACCATCGCATCAGGGCCATGAATGGAGTAAAGTACAAACACAAGGTATATCTGGAAGACTACTCGGCGAATGCTGCATATGAGTTCGATGTTAGAAAAAGATTATGGTCCAGACTGTCAGTCAGCTTGATCAGGACAACTGAACTCTTCCATGTGCTGGATCAACTTGAAGATGATGGCGAGTATATGCAGCCAAGTTTTGATGAGTCTCGGCCTCTTCTTCCCAAAGGATGGTTAGAATCAGAGCTTTCAAACTTGACCACTTTCATGAGACCAGTCATCAAATACTCGCAATGGTGGGTAGACCAACAGATCAAAGAATTGCGGCAAAAGAATGTGTCTTTGACATACACTTTGATGGGCGAAGTAGAATCTTACTCCTCAAATGCTGGTGCATCTCAAGGTGATGAGCCAATTGAGAGCTCTAACCCCAAGAAAAGGAAGGAGACAAAAGGAAAAGAAATTGCGAATGAAGAACCTACCAGAAAGAAACAGAGACCAAAGCCCCTTCATTCTGTTGTGTCCGCAAACATAAATGAAATATTAGACATCAATGAGTCTTTGGGAGATATAAGGATTCCTTCTCCCATTCTAGTTCAGTCGGAGGATGATGAGCCTCCATCTCCCACAAGCACCGAGATTCTGGAATCTGACAATGAAGTTGACATTTTAGATAGTGAGTTTGAAGAAGGAATGATTTCAGCCCTCAAAGGAATTCAAGAGATTTCGGGCGAACAGGACATTCAAGAAGAACAAGATACTGAGCAGCCAACTATCCCCGATTGGCTAAAAGAGAGATTGAAGATGAAAGAACCAGAAGAAGATGGCATGGCCGATTTCTTGGCCAGATTGGAAGCAGTCAATGTAAGAAAGCCTGCCAAAACATTCTCCACTATCCAAAGAGATGAAGCCGAGCATCGTACAGTCCAAGTTGATGTACCGACAATTGACAAGTCAAGAGAGGAAATTACTCCTTAGGAATATGCCATCACCACTGTCGACCTGGGCCCAACCACGAAAGGATAGGAAGTGGAAGACTTAGATAATTTTGTTGCCACTATCAAAGCAAGGTTGGAAAAGGAGGTAGCAAGGAAAATGGAATACAAACAAGAGGTTGAACGACTCAAAGAGTATATTCAACATCTGACCAAGCCTCTCGATCAAACTAGCTCAGCGGCTCCTCCATTGATGAACACTTCTTAGGAGACTTTCGAAGAGGAGAAGACTGCAGCCAAGGAGACCAAGGAATGGTTAATCAGCAACAAAGAAGAGGTGGTTGTATTTACAAAAAAACTAGCATTGGCATACGGGCAAACTTCCTCTTTGCTCTCAAGAATTGCAGCATTGGCGGAAACGTGGGATAATGCTCAGGATATTCGAGACAAAATCATTCCATGTCTCAAAGTGCTTAAAGGAGTTCCGAAGAAGGAACTAGTTGATGGAAAGGTGATTGCAGCAGGCGCAGCTTATGATTTCAGCAGCTAGTACTTGGCATTGATCACACGAAATGAAGTCCTAGAGAAGGTAAAGGCTGATACTATCCGAGTTGAGGGAAGGACGAAGGAAATCCGGGAGAAGATTCTATCTGTGGCTGCAGATGCATTGGAAAAAGATATTGTGCGAGCAAAAGACATGCAGCTGGAAAACTTGAAGCACAAGGTTCAAGGAATTTTCTTCGCCACCACTGGGCCGATCCTCAGACAAAATTTGACTAAGGTAGCCTGCTTCCTATCCATCTTCCATGCCTTCTAGCGGCAGGAATCTGAGTGGGAGGATGCTTTTGCAGAATGTTCGGATGATTTGGATCTGCTAGAATACAAGGTCAATGCATTGCCACTTGCACGATCGAGGAAGTCAGCACAATAGTTGCCCGATTTATCTAGTACAATGCCACCAAAGAGGATAAGGATGCACCTCCCCAAGGATAGCTCTTCACACCAATTCACTCACTGTTAACTCATTGATCACTAATTGTATTCTGGGAAACCCTAATTAGGGTTGCTTTCTTTCAATCTCTACCGTTAATCTTGAATTAATCTTGACCGTCTATTGAATTTTCAAAACTCTATATAAACTCTTGTTTTCCCATTTCATTATAATGGGAGAAAGACTTATGAAATTGTTGCTTAAGATTGCTTTGAGAATAAAGTTCATATTGCATGAGTTGCTTTGAATCCTTCTATTTTCAAGTGGTTGCATGGTTCCATATTTCTCTTCCAATAGAGTAGATTAAAGTAGTATTTGATTTGAATGCAAATTAGATGAATGATAGATTGATAGTATAGATTGGTGGAACTTTCGCTCATACTTTCTTTGGATGGATGATTTCCTTTCAATGCGTAAAGTTAGACTGAGCTGATAATGTGGATGCTTCAATTGCTTACTTTGAATAATATTGTTCTCTTGATGGTATCATTCTTGGTAAGAAAATCTTAAGCACAAATCCCAAAAGATTGCACTTGCTTTGTGTAGTTTTTTTTTTTTTTGTGGCGAAACAAAGTCTTGTTTCTTAGTTTCACTTAATCTTACCGTCTCTTGACTTCATAGGAGTAGTATAGGACTTATGAACCCTCATCCTTTTTTCCCTTTTTTAAAAATCTTAAAATCAAAAAATCCAAAAAAAAATAGAGCATTTAACGTCAAATCAACCTAAGTCCTTACTTTTGAGTAATTTGTTGACAAAGGTCCCTTTGTGATACCACCATATCACATCATCCATTGAGCTTGTCCACACTTAACTTATGAAACATTGGAATTGTCGTATGATCTTTCTTGCAATCTTAGCATACGAGGTAGTTTTTCAAGAGAGGATAGAGCGTCTTTGGACTCTTTATTCTAGAGTGTTCGGTGTGTCATAAAACACGCATCAACAGATCCCATAGGTTGGCAAGTGGCTTCAGGGTTTGGGACATGATGGGGAAAGCAGGTACAAGTCACCAAGGGAGAGGGTTGTGGTATACACCCTCTTAGGCTTGGCATACGGCTTCGAGCGGACCCATCATATTACCTTTCCCAACTTCCAAATTTGTTGCATTATTGATAATTTGTGAATGCGGCGCAATTGTCTAACCCTAACAAGCATATATACATATTTGCATATATTGTTATTGTGGTGAATGCAAGATTCCAATCCAAGATGACATCATCAGAGAGATATCTATTTAATTAGGTGAAACCCTAACCCTAAATTGTTGTAATTTGTGATCAATAGGCAAATTCTAGGGCAAATCGAGATTGGGGACATTGCAGTGGCACACAAATCTGCTCTTTCATTTCCCTCAAATTGATATCTGAAACTCCTTAAAAAATGAAATAAAACATAGTTTTTGCCTTCTAAATGTGGCGCCAAGGTTGCTGCACCATATCCAACACCTTGCTGCTGTAGATGCCTCATAAAAATCAATAAAATTGTGAACTAATTCATGCTCATTCACCCCGAATTGAAAACTAAAGAGTCATTATTTGTTTTTCCAACAATCACTAGCTTTTTCCTCCATTCTAGGCATACAAATTGAAAGAATGGAATGCCAAATATCATTTTCCTTATGCACACTTCCCTCTGCAAATAAATTGAGAAAATTAATTAATTTTTAATTTATTTTACTTTACAAGTTCCACATAACATGCCAATGGACCCCTTCAACCCTTGAAACCTTGAAGTTGTGCAATATAATATTTTAAAATCACAATAAACACCCTAGATGCCTCTACTTTCTGAAATGGAAGCCAAGTCTTGATAAAAGAAATATTTTATCCTTCAACACTCCATGAGATGCTCTTGAAGCTCAAACCTACACCAAAAATGCAAAAAATGAACATAAAAGGAAAATATTTTTTTGGTGATGCGGGATTGCCTATGGATCCGGATGCTCTTGCATCAGGTGGCCATCAGATTTATCAGCAGTTGATGGATCTTTTAGAACAAAAGTCCACTGGTGCATAATAGAGGGATGGCTGTAAGCAAGTGATGGAGATGACATATACAAAATCTACATGGGATTTTCTTAGTATCAAATGGTTGATCCCAACTAAAACATCTAATTCTATTATTTGATCTTAAAAAAGCTACTTTGGATCTATATTTATGTAGATTTTTATCCAGTCTAAAATTCCAGAATGAATGGTCAATTCTAAAGCTGTGAAGTATTCCACTATTGTGCTACAGCAGATTCATCTCAAGATCTCCCTGGTAAAACCATAATTCAGACCCAGACTCGAATTAGGATCCTACTAGGTAGCTCGACCATTAAACTGACAACCAGAGTCCTGGCCTCAAGAAAAAGCCAGCTTTGTTAATGATCCATTGTGGTCCCTGGAAAATGGTCTCTTTCTGTAGATAAGTGGAAAACATGTCATGAAATAACCATAGGAATCATAAGAATGTCAACAACATCAACGCTTTCCAATTCTACCAGACTCAAAGACCAAAGCATTTTAGGGCCTGGATATTATCCCACACACCAACAGCACAAGGTGGTTTTGAGAGGCTGCTGCTTTGAAGAATGCTTGGGTAGTGAGGATACAACCATGAAGACAACTGGCTGTGAATCAGGAAATGTATCAGTTCAAGAAAGCAGGAAGTAGAATGAGAATCGTGTGAAAGGTAGAAACAAAGCATATTCATTCAATTCAAGTCTGACCCCTTATCTATTCAGTGGCATAGAAGTAATATTCATTTTCATTAACTTTCTTCTAACATCCACAAACACAATAGAAAAATCTGGTTGAGCCACAAACACAATAGAAATAAAAGATTTCTACCTAATATAGGGTTTAGATGGTATTTGGGACTAATATCGCATCAAGAAGAGTTTTGAAGGGGCGGCATGCTCACTTACAGGTAGTAAAATTGTCTTAAGTAGAAGCTATATCATTGAGTGTACAAATCTGAAGGCAATTCCCAATGAGGTTAAAATCTCAAACAAGTTCGTACATGCTAATGATGCTATATAGTATATAAAACAAATTCTTCAATAAGTCCCTTGTTAATAGGGTTTTATCAAGCTGAATTTGGATGGAGCTTCAAGGAGTAATCCCGGTCCAGCTGATGCTCGTGTTGTGGTAGTAGTACATTCCTCCCAAGGATCTTTCTTGAGAGGTGTATCCTTTTTCCTGGACTCTAAGATGAATAATAAAGCACAAGCTATGGCACTATTATAAGGTCTAAAAATGGCAGTTAATATGGGATGTAAATTTCTGGAAGTAGAGGGGGTCTCCCAACTGAATATTCAAAAGTGTGTTCAGAAATCTCTGAACAATAGGAAGTTTCATAGCATTTTGGAAGAAATTGTTGTTGTTGGTAGAAACTTCGAAGAGATCTTGTATAACTACTGTTATAGAAAATCCAACTGAGTGACAGAATTCTTAGCAAATGATGGGATATCACAACTGAAATTTTCTGCAAAAATGAGTAATGAATTGAATGATTGGGAGATCAGTAAGCTCTTAAAGTCTGGCTTTCCCACAGCAAAGATTAGCAAAAACCTCAATGAGTGAGATATAGCGCAAATTTTGAAGGATTCAGAAGCATTTCAGATAGAATCATCTATTTCTCCCTATTTTCATTTGGCATTTTGACTATTTGCCATCTTGACTATAAAAATTGCCCACTTCAAATAACAATTACAAGCAGTGGAAGTGACCATTGTCTTTCCCAAGTTATGTTAGGTGCTAGTGTATGTGATGGGGCATGCAGCCCTATTGGGGACTCATTCAAAGGGTTTTTTGAAGCACTTCATATGCTTTTGTTCCCACACAGCACACAGTTTTTATGTGCAGCCTAAGTTGCAAGTTCTGTAAATTTGATGTTGCAGGGTTTGGCACTAGAAGAACGGAACAAGAACGATCTGTTAGGGATTCTCCCTACACTGGAGTATATTAGTATAATATCTTTCTATTTGTTTAGTTAATGGTCATCTAGTCATTCTTAGTTAGGTTAGATAGTTTCTAATTTCATCTTCAATTAACAATTGTTTCATTTAGAAACATTGTCTTTGTAAATCTATATAAGGAACTTTCGTTCCTCTATTTAATACACAACATCGATTATTTGAACATGGTATTAGAGTGGAAGACATTTTGGGCGCTATTTTTGTTTTGATTTTTGAAGGAAAAATTTTGTGGGTTTTCTGAATAGAATCGTGTTTGTTTGAGAAGGATAAAATTGTGATTTTTTTCCTATGCTTGAGGCCATGAACTAGGCGTCTCTGCAGAATCGCATTTTTATCAGGGTAGCGCAACCCTCTGTATCTTTCTGGGTGCAATTTTTTTCGTTCTCAGCGCATATTTTTAAACCCTTTTTTGTGTATTTCTCGAGTTTTTCCTTTGCCCACGACTAAGCATGATTTTTTGGTCGCGTCTTATCGGTGGTTTTTTTGTGTCTATTTTTACCCTCTTTTTTTTGTATTAAAGATAGTATAACAAAAGGATTACAATGGACACGCTAAATCAGAGTTCACACTGTTCAAACGCAGCAAGAGGACCATGAAGGCCTCAGGATAACAAAGACCACGTAGGGTCACAGCAAGAGGAAGACCACTCAGGTCTTAGAAAATGATTACATACAGATTTTTGTCCCAAAATAAGACTAATCAAAACAAATTTACCACATGCTTTTGAATTCTGAATTGTTGACTTCCAATATGCCTTCTTTCAGCAACTTAATGAACTTGCTTTTCTGGAGAGCTGCAGCAACATAAATCGCTCAAGAATGGAGCCTATCCTCACCAACAACTCCTGCAGCTTCGTTGAAGACCCATTGGAATTCCTTTAACGTCCTTAGAAAGTTCTCATCATTACCCAGATTGTGTCCAAATTCAGCTTCAGATTTGTTTGCCATCCCACCACTGTTAGTAATCAATCTCCTGACTTTTGCTAATGCCATCTCTAATGCCGCATTTACCTGGAAAGCAACAATAAGATATGTGAGTCTCCTATTTGACTCAGTAAGCCCTCTCTTACACCCTTGGAATCTTTCCTCATTCCTAACCTTCCATAGGTACCAAAGAATTTCAGTTGTAAGAATATCCCATATTTTTACGCTTGTTTTGGCGCAACCTGGGTAAAATAAAAATCACGTCTATGTTGTTCAGATTTTCGTGGCCAATCCCTGTGCGCGCGATTCCAAACTTGTGACAGATTTTTTTATTGTGTGGGTATTTTCTCCAACTTGTGCCTGCAACTTATGCTTTTTGGGCAACTTTCTGAGCAGGTTTATTTTGTGCGCATGTTTGTTTCTTGCATCTAAATATCGCGTGGGCCTGGAGTATCCTCCACAAATTTTTCTTGCTATACCGAAGGTTTTCTGGCTTTGTGTTCTTCCAGACTGCAACCTATGAACCTGTTCATGGCTGTAGAAAAATGGGACTTCTTCAAACCATGTCTGTGAAAAATCGTGTTTTTTGGGGGCGATTCTGGGCATGTATTTCCAAGCCGTTTTCAGCAATCTGTGCCGTTTTCAATTTTGTGCATTGATGTTCTGGGTTTTTTAATATTTTTTTTTTCTTAAAAAAATTCTAATGGGTTTTTTAATAATTTTTTTCCTTAAAAAATTAAGTGGAGAATTTTTAATAATTTTTTTTCCTTAAAAAATTAGAGTGAGATTTTCATAATTTTGACCCTTAAAAAATTCTATTTGGTTTTCTGATTTTTTGCTTGAAAAATCATGGGATGGTTTATAATTTTTTCCTTAAAAAATTAAGGGTTTGCTCTTGTATGCCCTAGTTAGGGTTTCCGCCGTTCAGGAGGGCTCTCTAGTTTTTGGAAAGGTTTTACCATTTTTCCTTAAAAACAATGTTATGTATGTTGATCCATGTTTCGGATTTTGTGCCAACTACATGTTTGGTTTTTTCGATTTTATCTTCAAAAATCATTTTTGGGCTTCTATAATTCGCAGATCTATTTTGGTCGCACCTGGAGTTGCTGGGGCGAACATCTGCACAATTGGCTTCTTGAAATCTATTCTAGAGCGTCGTGCTCATCTGCAAAAGTTTGGAGGGTTTGCCGATTTTTCCTCACAATCGTGGCAGTTGTTCTCAGTGTGTCTCTAGTTATAGGGAGGGACAATTCTATTACCCAACATCAGGTTGGATGTTTTGTGATCCGTTTTGGTCATTTCCAGAAGTTCTAAAGTTTCTGGGAGGGTTGGTGGCAAACTCATCTCAAGTGGCAGAGTCAGTGGCAGGCTCTTGTCTTTTGTTGCAGAAGCATTCTGAGAAGAAGGGGGCAGCCTTCTTTGTTATTTCTCTGGGTAGTTAGAACGATGACCGTTAAGGGAGGGTATAAGTATAATATCTTTCTATTTGTTTAGTTAATGGTCATCTAGTCGTTCTTAGTTAGGTTAGCTAGTTTCTAATTTCATCTTCAGTTAACGATTGTTTCATTTAGAAACATCATCTTTGTAAATCTATATAAGGAACTTTTGTTCCTCTGTTTAATACACAACATTGATTATTTGAACAAAGCAATGTCAGACAAGAGACTGAGACACATGTTCTGCATTCAGGATGTGTAGACTTTGAATTTTGTTCAGGAAATTTTGAGGGAAGAAGTCCTGTGTAACACAAGGGAACAAAGGACAAAGGCCTCAATAGCAAAGAATTGTGTTAAATACATTGAGAGTCAAATTCAGGATGGGGTGGTGAAGGATTGGATAATCAGTTGAATTCTTCCTATAGAGGATGATTTTTTCATTGTTGAAAGCTCTAAGGAAGGAATGGAGGAACCAAAGCCTGCAGGTTGTAGTTGATGTGTGGAGAAGGAAATCAAACAGATCAAAATCTTTTCCTTAATTATCTAAAAGCAACAGGCAGATATAGCATGCTTTTGCCAAGATTTGGCATTGTATGTTGATACTATTCACATAGTTCTTCAGCGTGTGAGTTTGGAAATAGCCAACCAATTCACTATGCCATCACTGTCCTTGATGGGGATCACCAAGGCATCTCAGTAGACCTTTCCAGAACCAAGAGTTCAGGGTTGTTGCTAAGGAGGAGGCAGATGCCCTTGGGCCATTGAGCTAATAGACTATAGGAGAGTTTGAATGTATTTTGTTTTTGTGTTTTCAGTATCTAGCTGGGTATAGTATTTTAATTGTAAGAGATGATCTTTGGATGGTTGGACTCTTTTGGCAAATAATTTATGTAATTTTTTTCTTTCATCTTCAGAGTGGGCCCCTACAGAACCCACATGAACCTATCAAAGAAATAAAAATGGCTCCAACTGTAAACTAAGCTTGAGCAACAATTAAGAAAATACTTAGTATTGTCAGAGCCCTTTAAACAAATTTATCTCTGTTAGCCACTAGGATGCTTCAATAGAGAAAATATCCTCAAAAACTGATGATCATATATTGCTACAACTTTTCCCTTTGCTAGAGAAATTATGCTCAATTCCTTTTCACATGGTGACCTTTTGCATATATTTGAATATGGTTTTTTGAGTGGTCAGTTACCCCTCCCAGAGTCAGTGTAGTTTTCAAATCTAAACTTGGTCCCATTCTTGGGTTTCCAGATAATGTTGTGTAAAATTGTTACTTTTGATAGTTTGACCATAATGAAGCCATATCATATATACTACTAAAGGTTTTTGAGATGGACTCTCCAACAAAGGGATTTTCATTCCATGATTCTATTTTACATTTCATCTTTTATTTGTTTCCAAAGGATATTATAATTCCTTTGTGGGGCCACAAAATAGTTCGCTAGGTTTTAGAAGACATTATAAACATGGGTTTGCAATCTACCATTCTCAAGTTCTTCTGAGATACAGCACTATAGTGTGAATATTATCTTACATTGTCAATATTATTGGCTTCCATCCTAACTGATGACACAGAAGGGACATCTTCTGGACTCCTCTTTTCTCCGTGTTTTCTTTTCGTCAGATCTCCAAGATAGTTTGTTATTTTTGTGATCAGTGGTAGCATAACAATCAGATATTCATACATACAATATTGAATTTGTATCAGTTTTTCACTCTATTTTCATTTTCAATTTCAGTGGTGAATGGTGAATATTCATTGTTCAATGTTTGAAGTCATAGATGCTATTACTATTAGATTTGAATTTCAGCTTTGTATGGCATTTAATGATGTTTGCCAAATTAATTATACAATTGGAAAGCTATAAATATGTTTGTATATATCAACCCCCGGCTGTCCCAAAAATTCAAGGAATTTTTTTTGTCCCTAAAATGCATTCTTGCATCCCAAAAACTTGGAGAAACATAAAAAATATTATTTGTCAATGAACCACACTTAAAGAGTAAATATGCTAGTTAGGTAGGTTCAACACATTCAACAGCTGAAAAAAACAAGATATGTAAATGGCTAAATGCATCTAGGTGGCCTACAAATAATTGACTTGTTTCTAGAGTGCTTTGCTAAGTTTGCTTCAGTGTGGATAGCTTGGATTTACTTAAAATGTACCTTTTCTTCCTGTTATAAGATACAAAAAGACTCAAAAAATTGTTCTGAATAAGTACCAAAAAAACTTCTATTCCAATATAAATGAGGATAAATGTCATTCACGTAATGACTACTCATCGATGTGACCATGAGATGGTTAAATAAGACATGGGTTAAATTCCTCATAAATTAAAAATGCCTGTGAAAACTAAGAACAGACCATAGCTTTTAAGTTTGAACATTATGCTTTCCATTCACATTAACACAGACAAAGATTTGACAATTAGTTCTTTTCAATCCATCATATCATTCATAATTCTGTCTGACCAATTTGTAGTTTTGTTTCATGATAATTGAATTAGCATGTGTATTGAAAACCTTGAAAATTTTCAGACACTCGGTACACCACATGCATACTATTCAATATTCTCAGGACTGGTTTATACACTGTTCAGGTGAGGAAATATCTTACCTTGACAGAACGCACCTGAAGCAAGAGAGGAAATGCCACACAAACCAAAGACCAGCACAAATAAATTAGAAATTGGAATATGCCAAAAGATATAAATGAGAGCAATAACTCGAATCATTAAGTACATGACAATCACTGATCTAAAACCTTGATTCTATTTCATAGTTTTTATCCTTTTCCAAAAATTGAAATCTCATTACCCTATAGAAATCCAAGCACCAATAAACTAATACTTTCTATATGGGACTTTTGAGTATTGACTTGGCAAATCAAACAAATTTGGAAAGGTTAAAACAGCTTATTTTAATAAGATTCAAAGCTCATTGATGGTAAGCTTTTGATTCCATTTGTCCCTACCTTCGTTCGAACTGAAAGTGGATTTGCCACCACAAATTTGAAAAACTGAGGTAGATGCTTGCGCTCCCCATCTGCATCAATATACACAGCCATGCAAACTAGCCTGGGGCATTCAACAAAATAAAAAGTTTAATATACCTTTTACTTTTAGTTATCCATAAAATAAAGAAATTAATTAGATTTTACACAAAAACAAAGAAAAACAAGATGAAAATTCCTTGAGTCCATGCAAAAAAGGTATCCTGTATTTTGGCAACTAAATCGTATCTTTTCTCCTAACGTGCTGGAAATTATTTCATCAAGTAAAGATGCCGCTAGAAAATTTAACACAAATATAGATTAAGTCAATATTTCATTACACTGGAACATACTGGAGTAACAATCATATTCTCCTCCACGGGTCTCAAAATAAATAACATCCAGCTTCAAAATTAGTGCTCACAATGCACCAGAATAATTTAAAGTTAAAATACAGGCCAAGTCTAAGAACCTAGCCTTCCTGATGATATTGGATCAGACGGTTTTGCCTCACATACCAGTTCTATTACTACTTTTATTGGCATGTTTTAAGCTGCAGAAATATTTGTATATGCCTGTATTCTTGGATATATATAGTTGAATATAAAGGACTACTGATGGTAGAGTATGGACACCATAGATGGCCAATATATTACGTCAAATCTGCAACTATCTGAAATAAACAGCAGGAGAATCAAACATTCCATGTTTTTTGGCATTTTGCAGGTCATTTTCTGCCATTTAGTTTATTGGGTCAAGTATTGCCCAATATACAAATCAAGTGCAAAGAGGATGTGGGATTACAGAGCCTCCATGTATGATGGCAACTATGAGTTGGCTACTCACGTCCTCAGAGATGATAGAAGTCCCATTTGATGCCAGTTTTCAAGGAAGAATTTTTATTGCCTCAAATAATACCTTGCCCTCATACCTTGATATGATGTTTCTTTGTGCAAAAAAGTTGAGCCAATGGCAGAAGCACAGGGAGGTGGCAGCTCAATTAGAAAGCTTTCACAAAAAGGAGCAGAAAGCAAGGCAAAACCAATTGATAGCTGCCTCTTCCAATTCTCCTCCCATCCCTGTACCAAATTCATGTGTTGAGCCAAACTTCGCATGAAAGGAAATAAATAGCATAAAGAACAAGCTCAAATTAGTAATGAGGAAGTGATGAGTGGAAACATTTGCACAATCCAAGAGAAATAGGAAACATTCAAGGCAGTGCAAAAGTATGCTTACAAGAAACAAAAATAAGGTAGTAGCAATAAACAAGACAGCATAATTCAAGAATCTTTAAGAAATTGCAAAAAACGAATTGCAGAAGAGAGAAAACTCCGCTTCTAAACAAACTCATGATATGACATAGAATGTAAAGCAACTAGGCATGGAGAAAATAAACAGAAAATTCTATGAAAAACTGGTGAAGACCAAAAAAGGAAGCAAACACAACAGCAATGCAGGAAGAGCTAATATCATTAGAGAAACATAACAATAACTAGAACAAAGAAAAAAGTTAATAGAAAATACATCACACCAACACAGTGGCTAGAATACACAAAACAATTATATGAGTGAACAAAACAAGGACGCCCCTTCTACAATCAATGCAGAGATATAATTGCTCACTAAAAAAAGACATCAAAAAAGGTACTATAAATTGGCAAATGGAAAACACAAGACAGATGGATTGTAGAGGTAATGCCTAAAATGAGTGGTAGATCTCTTGACACTGCACATGAACAGAGAGAACAAGTAGTCTAGTCATACCACTGTTCAAGAATGATGATGTCAACTATACCTCGAACTACGAGACCAGTATGATCAATCCTCTTCTTAAAAACCTCATTCGAAGTATGGTAGAAAGAAGAATCAGCAGATGTGCCAAATAACAAGGGGGAAAATCACAAACTGGATTTAGACCAAAACATTCAACAATAGATTACTGCATCACTGTTAGACACTTGATCGAAACATTATGAGATGGACAAGGTGGTGAAGAATCCTTGGCAGTGAACGGCTTACACAATTTCACAATTTCACAATTTTTCCATATTTACCATTTCACAATTTTTCCATCAAATTTCTAAGAAAATTGTCAATCAAAATGTCATATGCAGATAGTTCATATTTTCTGTAGAACATAGGTGGTCAGAAGAAAATAAAATATCTTTAAGAAAGCTTAATCAAGTTCCACTTTTCCTACTTTGAGGATAAAAATGAGCAGCTTAAAATTTCTTTATTCCTAAAATAAAACATTCTGTATACCCACTCTTTTCATATTTTTTTCTACTTCAGTTTAGTGCCAAATACTCCACCATTTCATTTATTAGCCAGAGGCTTAGAGAGCTTCAAAATAAAACAAAAAATTGCCTGGACTGTGATATTATCGAAAAGGAAAAATCCTTACGTATGAGGTCCCAATTCCTTAATGTCATGTTCTATAATAAAATCATAGCGCCCGCCTGCTCTAATGGATTCAATTGGTGACTTTGAAGTGTCTGAAAGTACCAATCTTTGTCGTTCTGTTTGAATTTCTGCCTGCAAACAAACAAAGCCATAGATCATCTCCCTTGAAAAGTTGAATGTATTTATGTGTCTGTCCAAATAAATAGTAGCATTATATTTACACGGCCTTGGCACAGAAAACTGAAAGTATAAACAGAATTCAATCACATGAGTTCAAAACAGGAAAGGAACAGCAAATTTAACCCTAAACCCTAAAAAACAGCATATTTTTGAAAAAAATAAAATTGTGAAAAGAACCCAAGTTTGGCTGGGGGGTTTGACAGGGTTAGAGACGTACCAGTTTGACCTGGCATAGCCTAGGCACTTGACCTGGCATGGCCTAGGCACTGGGCCCCGAATAAACATGGTTAACCACATTCTATGGTCTACACCGGAAATAACAAAGATAGGAAGAGGAAGCACATGCATGCAGGCTGTAGCTTAAAAATTCAACATCCAATCATTAATTATTGCAAGCACAGAACTCACCCTTCTGCATTTTAGAATTTTGTGGCCACTGTCCAGCACAAACCATTACATAACTACTCTCCATACATTTTGTCAGCTCACACAAAACTTGAATTTAAAATTAAACTGCACCTAAAGTGGCACTCCAAAGCTTCAAAAGGTCCCAGTTTTAGATTTTGCATACTTGAGATTATTACCCTACTGTCCAGCTCTAGCGACACTGTAATTATCTTCAATGAAATATGATAAATAAACATAGGACTCCATGACCTATGCCATATGGCCTAGCCATAGCATAACCGTTACATTACCCCATGCTAAAAATCAAAGTTCAGCTTTGTCAATGACATCAGAACTTAGTTTCAGCAAAATGGTGCATAGCATCCATATCAATTCTAGGGTAACATATTAAACTCATTAACAAAACATAATGAAGCAGTACAAAATCTGAGATAAAGCTTTTTAACTACATGGAAAGTACAAACAATCAGATTTTCCTACACAATGCTTCCCATTTACCAGACCGCAGAAACTGGGGTTTCCTTAAGGAGTGATCCTATTGGAGTGAAAAAGTGGATGCAATAAGTAGTGGATGTGTAACATTTTGTATTGAAGGGAAAATTATATGAACAGGAAAATGAAACGGAGGTGAGGAAAGCAGCTTGTTTGACAACAGATTCAAGCATAAAATGTTGAATTTGGGATTATTTATAAGTTTGATGATAGAAACTCAAAAAAACACACACCATGCAGAAAATGATGAAAAAGCATGAAGCTAATGCATTCATTTAAAATTCTTCATCCTTCTCTGCTTCAGCTCTAGTTCTGGCATCTCCTTCTAATATTCTATCATAATCTTGTGTACCACTTTCTGTGCTTTGTCAACCTCGTCTTGTGGTTCTTGTAAATGTATCTCTTGACTCATCTTAGTATTACCTAACTAAAGAAATGAACCTCTCTTATTCTTTATGATTGTTGTTGACTTGCATCACTTTTTATCCACAATCTTGTCTGGGGGCAGCGCCCCCAAAAGGAAAATTTTATTTATATTTTATTATTGTAAATCTGGACCGTTCATCATTAGGTCTTAGATCTGACAGTCGATATTTTATTAGCTTGACTTGCCCTAGAAGGCAACCCTATTTTATGAGGGCATTGTATTACAGTTGTGTATGGTGATGTATTCTGAGGGTCTGATAGCGGTCATGTTGCCTCTGGATCTCTGATTGGTGATACTCCTGTGATGTCCCCTCGCTAGACAGTTCTCGGGAACATGTGTTAGCCCTTTATCGGACCCTTGTGGGCTAGCCAGTTTGGATAGAGGGTCAGTGATGCATTCTGGAGAGTTTGATTGTTCTTGTTTTCAGTGGACAGTGATTGGATCACAGCGAGCGTTGGCATTCCAGGAGTTCACAGCTTCTGACGGCACGGGATTATTCAGAGTTTTGAGCAAGTTATGAATTATTAAGTGATTAAGTTAATTATTTAACTTAAATGCCTTTTATTAAAGTCACATTGACTTTAATAATATTTTATATCACTTAAAAAAAGGTTCAAAAAGGGATTTTAATATTTTAATGTCTTAAAATATTAAAAAGTGCGCTCAAAGAATTAAGTCTTAAACTATGGAGAAGACTTAATTAAAAATTAAAAAGATTTAAATGATGCAAAAGGCCGTACTTTCTTGAGATGCGTGCCAATTAGGTATAAAGCATCTCCTGGCAATTGAAACTCATATCTTTTGACTATTTCAATTTGCCTTGTGCATTTTTCTTCTGAGCATTCTCCTGTGACCAGGGTATGATCAATTTGTCCATTGAGGAACGAAAAACTCTTCAGTGTTGAGTACTTTTGAGGCTGTGAAAGATCAGCTGAATCAGTACAGTTGAGAGCTTCACACAGAGGTTCTACAGTTGCAGACAGAGATTTCATATATGCAGTTGTTTGTTCTTTGCAATAATTGAGGGTTTCTACTGGTGGCGCCTCCTTCCACAGCTACAGAGACTTCTTTCAGAGATTCTACTTCTTTCTTTCATGGCCGTACGGCCTTCATTGGGAATTGTGCCTTGAAAAAGGCGTGTGAAGAAATAAAGTGAAACGCCTTCCTTTTGTGTGGGTTTTGGCTTCTATCATTGGCGCCTAGTTATTTCAGAGCATTGTGACCAGTTTCTGAGCAGGAGAAACCACTTCTGGAGTCATGGCGTACTTGCATGCTTGATTTCATCATTTCCAGCTGTAGATCTGGCCATTTCTTTATTTAAAATAACTGGAGATTTTCGGGTATGTCTGTTATGCATAATCTAATTGTTTCAGTATAATAACAGCTTCTGTATTTCCATTTTGTGAGTTTTTGCTTAAAATTTCATTTTACAAGCAAAAATATGCTGCGCCCCTTCTCTTCTGTCTATTAAGAATTCTCTAAAAAACTAAGAAAACATCTAAAGACTTAAGAAATTAAGGGTTTTGAGCTGAGAGCCAGCAGGGCTCGTCACAGTGGTATCAGAGCTCACATCCTGCCAGCTTGTGGGGTTTGAGAAATTTATGAAGTCAAATAAAGAGGGTTTTGGCAAGTTCTATTCCAGAGGAGGCCCTAGAAATCAGAGAGGCGACCAAAATCTTTTCCACCATTTCCGTTTGCAGATCAGGAGGAGGAATTAGATTGGGACAATATGGCGAACAGGGCTGGAGAAAGTTCTCACAGGAATACTTGGGAGGATGAGGACAGAGAAGCCAAAGACGTGCTTAGAGGTATGGTTGCAGGGCAAGAACAGGTAGCAACTATTCTTCAACAACTCAGCACGAATGTTCAAAATTTGTCAATAAACAGAGCTCGTAGTTTGGATTCAGATCGAGATGGCAGTATCCATAGAGAGCCACAGAGAATTATAGATCCAGTACGCACCTATGAGAGAGCTACATATCCCACGTTCACCAGAGATGATGCTGAAGAAGTGGACGAAGCTGAACAAGGTGGTGAGATTAATTTTGCAGATAATATAATGGCTATGCATGATGAGTGGGATAATTTGCCACCAAGGGTTAAGGAGCACCTTAACTTTGACAGATTCATGAGCCAGAAGAGAGAGCACACCAGGAACAGGAATGACAGGCGGCCTAGACACAAACAGAATGATCTCAGACAGGCAACCAGCAAACTAACCTTAGTTCACTATGATGGCAGTGGCAGAGTTACAGCACGTGCCTGGGTTAGTAAACTTGATACATTCCTGACACTACGCCCCATGCCTGAGGAGGATGCTATTCGTTTTGCAGCACTTCATCTTGATGGCGTAGCACATGACTGGTGGATTCATGGTATGACTACTCTTCATCATGACAGGATTACCTCGTACCAGGAGTTTACTGATAGACTGGTAGAGAGATTTGACAGAAGGGATCCTGAGCTTTTCTTCAGAGATTTAGCACAGCTGAAACAGTTAGGTAGCTTGGAATCGTACATTGGTGAATTCCAAAGACTATCTGTGATGGTGACAGGGATCTCGGAGAGAAGGCTGGTCATATTGTTCATTGAAGGTCTTTTCGAGCCCATGAAAGGTTGGATAAAAGCATTTGATCCACCTACCTTACAGGAGGCAATGAGGAAAGCTCGCAGCATGGAGCTATCTACACCTCGTAAGCCTTTTAGCTCGAAGCCTACCACCTCATACACGGAAAATAAATCAGATCCAAAGAAGGCTGATAATGCAGATCAGAAAAAGAAATTTGCAGCCCCTTTAGATCGAGAAACCATGAATGATTTACGAAGGAGAAAACTCTGTTTTTACTGCAAAGGTCCGTATGATTTTAATCATGATTGTCCCCTCAAACCAAAAGGGCAAAACAAGCACATGGAGTGGTTTTATGAGGAAGAACCGTTGACTGATTTTTCTGATCAGCAAGCCCCAATTTATGATACAGATGGAGAAGAGTCAGAAAATGAAGCAGAAATTGTAGCGGAAACAGAACTTAAGGAGGCTCATATGTCCAGCATGCAGAAAGAGGGTTCTTTCAGACTCCGTGGGATCCTAGCTGGTCAAAGGGTCATATCTCTCCTTGATACAGGTGCAACCCATAACTTCATCGATTCACGGTTAGTGGAGAAACGGGGTATTCAAACTCAGCAGTTTGAAGGCATACGTGTGAGGGTTGCAGATGGAAACACTCTCGATTGTGAGAGGATGATACCTGACTTGCCTTTGAAACTTAACAATTTTGAGTTCAAGGCAGATTTTTATGTTGTAAACATGGGTGGAACGGATGTAGTTCTTGGCATGAAGTGGCTTCATGCAATAGGAGAGTTCACGCTTAATTTGCGTGACATGGAGATGAAATTCACCATTGATGGCAAAATCATATTCTTAAAGCCATCAGGGACAGCAACCTTAGGGAGATTTCACTTCGGAGAATGGAACGTTTGATTCGTAATGATATGGTAGAGTGGGCTGCTGAGTGCAAGCTAATGCCTTCACAGTTGGATCAGCAAGCTTCTTCATACCATCCAGATGTTCAGGAACTTCGAATCAAACATGCGAAGGTGTTCAGTGCTATTCCACCAGGTAGACCTCCTGATAGAGGTATTGAGCATATTATAGAGCTGGATGAGGGCACGAAACCGATTATGATTACTCCTTACCGGCACCCCAAGCGTCTGAAAGATGAGATTGAAAAAACTATTCAGGAGCTTTTAGCTATGGGGCACATCAGGCCGAGTAAGTCACCCTTTGCTTCATCAGTTGTTTTGGTGAAGAAAAAGGATGGTACACTTAGGATGTGTATTGATTACAGAATGCTCAACAAGAAAACCATAAAGAACAGGTATCCTATTCCTCGGATAGATGAGTTGATAGACGAGCTTCATGGAGCTTGCTACTTCTCAAAGATTGATTTGAGAACAGGTTACCACCAGATCAGAGTCCGAGAGGAGGACATAGAGAAAACTGCGTTCAGATGTCACTGTGGACACTTTGATTTCTTGGTTATGCCATTCGGTTTAACCAATGCTCCAGCCACGTTTCAGTCTACAATGAACAGGGTTTTCCATCCTCATTTGAGGAAATTTGTATTGGTGTTCTTCGACGACATCCTGGTTTATAGCAAATCATGGGAGGAACACATGGTTCACTTGGATGAGGTACTGAGTATACTTGACAGGGAGTCCTTGTATGCCAAGGAGTCCAAGTGTGCTTTAGGCATGGCAGAGCTTTTATATCTGGGACACATCATCAGCGGTGCAGGAGTTAGCATGGATCCAGAGAAGGTTCGAGCCATCATTGATTGGCCTACACCTGAGACTTTGACACAGCTCAGGGGTTTTGTAGGATTGTGTGCCTTCTATCGTCGGTTTGTTAGTGGGTTCTCGCGGCATGCTGCGCCACTAACTGATTTGACTAAGAAGGGTGCTTTTGTGTGGACACCACTAGCGCAGGCGTGCTTTGAGAAGTTCAAACTTCTCATGACTACGTGTCCAGTCTTGGCTCTACCTGACTTCACTAGACCCTTTGAGTTACATTGCGATGCCAGTGGTGAGGGTATTGGTGCGTTATCATGCAGGATCGACACCCGATAGCTTTCGAGAGCAGGAAGCTAAGAGGTCCTGAACGGAGCTTCAGTATCTATGATAAGGAAATGTTGGCCATTATGCATGCCATGGCCAAATTCAGGCAGTATTTGATTGGTAGTAAATTCACTGTGAAAACCGATCATAATAGTCTGAAGCATTTTCTTGGGCAGCGAGATCTTAATGAGAGACAACAAAAATGGGTCAGCAAGCTTCAGTCTTACGATTTTGACATCTCCTATGTCAAGGGCACTCAGAATGTGGTTGCTGATGCTTTATCTCGCCGTCCTCACTTGAGTTCTATTACACTGGTTTCAGAGGACTGGAGACATCTGATAGTAGCAGAGTATGCTAAGGACCCATGGGCCTCTAGCATAGTAGATGGATCAGTGTTGGATGACAGGTATTCACTTGTAGATGACCTTATCATCTACAAAGGGAGGATTTTATTGGTCCCAGGTTCTGAGATGAGGGACAGGGTTTTGAGGTCATTACATGATTCACCCATGGCAGGACATCCCGGGTACTATAAGACCTATAGGCAGGTACGGGAGAGATTCTCTTGGAAGGGTCTCAAGTCCTATGTTCTCCAGTATGTCAGGGAATGTCTTGTTTGTCAGCAGAACAAGCAAGAGCACACATACCCTGCAGGTCTTCTACAGCCGCTTCCTATTCCTGAGAGGAAGTGGGATTGTTTATCCATGGATTTCATCACGGGCTTGCCAAAAGCTCAAGGGAAGGACAGTATTTTCGTGGTGGTAGATCGATTGACGAAATATGCACACTTTTTCGCAATCACTACTACACACACGGCTACTCAGATTGCTGATTTGTTCTTCCGAGAGGTATTCAGGCTGCACGGTTTACCTCGCAGTATAGTTAGCGACAGGGACAGCAGATTTATGAGTAACTTCTGGCAGGAGTTATTCAAGCTTTGTGGGACAGAGCTCACCCCTAGTACCAGCTACCACCCCCAGACAGATGGGCAGACGGAGATCGTCAACAAATGGGTGGAAGGGTACTTGCGTAACTATAGTTCAGGGCAGCAGAAGGCATGGGTGAGGTGGTTATACCTATGTGAGTACTGTTACAACACCACCCATCACATGAGCATCCAGATGACACCATATCGAGCGTTATATGGATATGACGCTCCGAGCTTTCTTGACTTATTGCTGAGTGACAGTAGAGTTCCCAGTGCTGGTGATTTATTACAGGAGAACCAGGATATTATGAGAGCACTTAGGGAAAATATACAGAAAGCCCAAAATCAGCAAAAGCAATATGCTGATCAGAAGCGAGTTGAGCGGTCTTTCGAGATCGACGATTTGGTGTACCTGATGCTTCAGCCTTATAGGCAGTCTACCCTTCGCAAGAAGGGCTCCGAGAAACTTAAGCCGCGATACTATGGGCCTTTCAGAGTTGTCAGACGTGTGGGTCAAGTGGCTTATGAGCTGGATCTTCCGGTGGACAGTAGGGTTCACAACGTGTTCCATGTGTCGCGCCTCAAAAAGGCGTTGGGACAACACGTAATTCCTTCTATTGATTTGCCACCCCTGGATGATGAGGGGAAATTAGTTTTGATACCTGAGGCCATTCTGGACTCCAGAGAGCGTCATCTTCGGAGGCGGGTCATCAGGGAATACTTGGTTAAGTGGAGGGATCTACCGGCAGAGGATGCGACGTGGGAGAGTGACAGTGTTCTTCAGCATCCGGCTTTGAGTTTGCTTGTGGACAAGCAAATTCGGGGAGGGCGGACTGTGATGTCCCCTCGCTAGACAGTTCTCGGGAACAGTGTGTTAGCCCTTTATCGGACCCTTGTGGGCTAGCCAGTTTGGATAGAGGGTCAGTGATGCATGGAGAGTTTGATTGTTCTTGTTTTGGTGGTGATTGGATCACAGCGTTGGCGTTCCAGGAGTTCACAGCTTCTGACGGCACGGGATTATTCAGAGTTTTGAGCAAGTTATGAATTATTAAGTGATTAAGTTAATTATTTAACTTAAATGCCTTTTATTAAAGTCACATTGACTTTAATAATATTTTATATCACTTAAAAAAGGTTCAAAAAGGGATTTTAATATTTTAATGTCTTAAAATATTAAAAAGTGCGCTCAAAGAATTAAGTCTTAAACTATGGAGAAGACTTAATTAAAAATTAAAAAGATTTAAATGATGCAAAAGGCCGTACTTTCTTGAGATGCGTGCCAATTAGGTATAAAGCATCTCCTGGCAATTGAAACTCATATCTTTTGACTATTTCAATTTGCCTTGTGCATTTTTCTTCTGAGCATTCTCCTGTGACCAGGGTATGATCAATTTGTCCATTGAGGAACGAAAAACTCTTCAGTGTTGAGTACTTTTGAGGCTGTGAAAGATCAGCTGAATCAGTACAGTTGAGAGCTTCACACAGAGGTTCTACAGTTGCAGACAGAGATTTCATATATGCAGTTGTTTGTTCTTTGCAATAATTGAGGGTTTCTACTGGTGGCGCCTCCTTCCACAGCTACAGAGACTTCTTTCAGAGATTCTACTTCTTTCTTTCATGGCCGTACGGCCTTCATTGGGAATTGTGCCTTGAAAAAGGCGTGTGAAGAAATAAAGTGAAACGCCTTCCTTTTGTGTGGGTTTTGGCTTCTATCATTGGCGCCTAGTTATTTCAGAGCATTGTGACCAGTTTCTGAGCAGGAGAAACCACTTCTGGAGTCATGGCGTACTTGCATGCTTGATTTCATCATTTCCAGCTGTAGATCTGGCCATTTCTTTATTTAAAATAACTGGAGATTTTCGGGTATGTCTGTTATGCATAATCTAATTGTTTCAGTATAATAACAGCTTCTGTATTTCCATTTTGTGAGTTTTTGCTTAAAATTTCATTTTACAAGCAAAAATATGCTGCGCCCCTTCTCTTCTGTCTATTAAGAATTCTCTAAAAAACTAAGAAAACATCTAAAGACTTAAGAAATTAAGGGTTTTGAGTGAGAGCAGGGCTCGTCACATCCTGAAGCTTGCTTTGCAAGTATATTGTAATCTTTGTGATTCTGAATAATATATTGGGCGGCTTTTGGAGTGTGGATTTTTTCTTCCGAAAGGGATTTCCCCACGTAAATCACTGTGTTGTGGTATGCATGATATTTATGTTTATTTTTGTGTAAGTTTTTGTAACTGTTAAAGATCTGTAAAAGTTTTGCATTATCCTTCTCTCAAGATAAGTGTAGGAAGTTGTTCCGCTACCTTAGCTTCCTTACATTATCTTCAATGTTGTTCAATGCTCATCCCTTCCTTCCTGATTGCCCTTTAATATGCTTTGTATCCCATCCACACGAGACATGTCTTTTGGATTGGAGTGACCTTTCGAATGGTCATGACTTTTGGGATTAGCTTAGTGTCATAACTAATCATTCTAACTACTTCTCTTAACAATTACCAATATTGCTTATTTAATTTGTATTATTTCTTGCCACGGATCGCCAGCCTCTCTTGGTCATAATCGTTGTTGTCTCTACCGTTTACTATTGCATTATATTTAATCCCCATTAATTTAAGGAAATCGTCCTATTCTTTATCCCACGATTCTCATGCAAAGGTCAGCATAATCTAGGAATATTATACTTGTTCTTCCACAAGGCATGACAGTGATGTATTTCCTTGTTTCCTCACGGGGACATGAAATTCCAATGCATATATACTCAAGCAAAACAATATTTAATAATTTCCTTTGCATTATATAATTATACCCACGGAAGACTTGGAAACTCTACGAATATTCAATGTGAAACCTTGTAACTTGGAAGCACCTTTGCATGTCGTTGATAAATTCTTCAAAATCCTAAATACTCTAAAATTTGTCTTCACAAAAGACATGACAAATTTCTCATAATCAAACAACTATTCATTGAAGCCCAATTGCGATTCCTGAGTGAATCCACCCTCTGATGGAGATGGGTTTTCATCCAAATCCACCTTGAAACTTGAGGGTTTTCATCCTCCAGTTCCCAGAAATCCAAGCTCTCCAAAATTCCCAAATTCTCCAAAAGATAATTTTCCAAAGATACAATAAATTCCCTTTTGCCACCTTTTATAGTCCACCACCTTTTTAATATTTAAATATTAAATAATTTGCCAAACATAAAGTAAATTTAATATTTGAGCATGTGATAAAATAAAGTCACTTTAATGTTTTATTAATTAATTAAATATAAACGTTCTCAAATATTATTTTGGGACAATTTAATATTTAATTAATTAAATTATCTCAGTGGTGACTAATCAGGAATCGAGGACATTACAGTCCTCCCTTCCCGGAGATTGCTTGTCCCCAAGAAATTTGAACTTGTATACCATGGCCAAATACCAGGATCCCAAATGAACCTGTAGAATGCTCTGCCATATCTCTGTTGCATCAACTTGGTCAAACTAAGCCCAACAACTGTGCCCATCTCTATTATCATATGAAACAATCTACCAATCATATGAATCCCTGGATCCCAAAGACAAATTTGGGAGTCTAACATTCCCAATATCTGAGGTCTTCTATTGTGCCACTCTAATAAAAATTGTAAAAATATCATGCCACAACAACAGTCTCCTCCCCTAGAACATAGGAAGGTAATCATCATCAAAACCCAAGCCGAAATACCTAAAAGGGTTGAACCTACTACCATGAACCATATCCTACCAAGGCATCTCAATGAAGTCAATGTCTGCTAATCCACTGCCAGACTCGATCCTGGGCATCAAAAAATAAAATCTGCTCAGCCATAAAGAATAAGTCTCAGCATATCCCCTCATGACATCCCAAAAATGAAACAGACCAATCATTGTCACAACTCTGACATTTGTCAACCAGAGAATGCCTCTGTTGTCGCCAACTGAAAACATGTCATCAACACTTAATCTCCAAGTGTTAATGGAACGGTTCTGAACACACCAACACACCCAACCCACTACAATCAATAAGGCATCATTTGAAGATATGCATACCATCTCCATGAAGTATCTGCAGTGACTATCACTCACTTGAGTGGAAGCAATAAATAAATGAACTATGTCCGGAAACACTCTAACCTGCTGCCCTAAAGCCTGCCAAAGCTCAAAATCAATCTGCTCATAAAAAAATGTCACCATAACCAACATGGAAATGTAAGGGCAGCGGTAATCAATTTGAAATCCCACTAAAAACATAGGCGAGATGAGTATGGAAGTAGCTGAAGAGTCATCTCCTATGGTCAAATCACCTCTACCAACCAACCTCAACCATAAAGTACTCAACCGCTAGTCTAAAGAAACCATCCAACTCATCTGCGGGCCAAGAACTGAAGTCATGTATAGGCTGATCGAAAAGTGGGCAGCAGTACTAACACTGGGATTTTGCCCACAACTCCAATCCTAAGACAACACCTCACAGCTAGGAACTGCACCTGGATCCCAAATCCTTTGGCATAGACAAGCTTGAGTGAAAGAATTTGTAAGCCTTTGGTCTTTAACTATTTCCCCACACTTCCTATGACCACAGTTTTTTTGAAAGAATATCAATTCTCTACCCATACCATAATTGCCATTCCATGAGTACTTACCAAAAATATTTCCCAACTGCTTATCATAAGCCACTGGTCAAGGAAAATCTTAAAGCAATTTCTGAAGGAATTGCACCTCTTATGTTGCTGATAATTTTTGGACTTGCTGTTGAGGATTGAAGGTCAGCATACATATAATACTATAAATCTATGATAGTTTCCGAAAATATAAATATATTGCATATTGAATTTCTGAGATAAATATATCAGCTTCCTATGTTGTATATTCTAAATATATATATGATGTATTTATCATTGTAAGGAATGATATTTCCATGAAATGCATTAAATGTTTCCTCTGGTAAAAATGAAACTATAATTGAAATTAAGAACAGCATGGGAGACAACTGTTTGACAAAATGCTTGCATTGTCAAACAAATAGAAAATAATCGCAAAAACTTACCAATCAATGGTGAGGTTTATTACAGAATTCCCAAATTCTCCAAAAGATAATTTTACAAAGATACAATAAATTCCCTTTTGCCACCTTTTATAATCCACCACCTTTTTAATATTTAAATATTAAATAATTTGCCAATGTAAAGTAACTTAATTTAATATTTGAGCATGTTATAAAATAAAGTCACTTTAATTAATTAAATATAAACGTCCTCAAATATTATTTTGGGACAATTTAATATTTAATTAATTAAATTATCTCGGTGGTGACTAATCGGGAATCGGGGACATTACACCCACCCTCTTAGAATAATCGTGTTCTCATCAAGTCATAGGTTGCAAGTGGATCCACAAGACCAAGTTCACTTCAAAAGGATTAGTTCAGAAATACAAAGCTATACTTGTAGCCAAAGGGTACTCACATACTGAAGGCATTGACTACAATGCAACATTTGCTCTAGTTGCAAGGTTCACTATAGAGAGAACGGTTCTTGTAGTTGCAACAAAGTGTAAATGGTAGGTGTGTCAATTGGATATAAAGAGTGCATTTCTTCATGGGGATTTTAAGGAAGAGATCTTTGTGCAACAACCTCCTAGGTTTATGAAGGAGAGGAACATTTAGTTTGTAAATTGAATAAGTTATTATACGGCTTGAAGCAAGCACCTCATGCATGGTATGAGAAGATTGGTATATATCTTCAAGAGTTGGGTTTCAAAAACTTTGGAAAGGAGCCCAGTATTTATGTTAAGAGGACTAGTCAAGAAATTCTTATTATTGTTCTCTACATGGATTATTTAATTATGACAAGGAACAATAATGATTTGATTACTAAAATGAAGCGACAACTAGCCTTATAGTTTGAGATGAGAGCTTTAGGGTTGCTTCACTACTTGTTGGATTTACAAGTTTGGTAGAAGCAAGACAAGTTTGTTGTCTCATAGTCAAAGTATGCCAAACAATTGTTGACATGATTCAAGATGGAGTTTGTGAAAATTGTCAAAACTCCATGTGATCCTAGTATAAAGTTGACTAAAGATACAAGGACAGGAGTTAGATCCTATAAAATCTCAAAGTCTAATGGGAAGTTTGTTGCATCTCACTCACACTCAACTCGATATCTCTTTTGTTGTTGTATTGTTGGCAAAGTTTATGCAGGAAACACAAAATAATCACATGACAGTTGCAAAACATATCTTGAGATATGTGAAGTGGCACTAGATTTTGGCCTTGAGTTCAAGAGAGGAGGCGAATGTGTTTCACATGGCTACACAAGTTTAGACTGGGCAAGTGATCTTGATGACAAGAGGTCTACTTCAAGTTGTCTTCATGTTGCGAGATTCGTTGATATCATGGTCTTCTAAGAATATGAATAGTGTTTCAAAATCAATTGTTAGAGGCAAAGTACATTGGACTAGCTCAAGCATCAAATGAAGCAATGTGGTTACATGAGATGCAAGATCACTTGCATGTGCCAATGATTTGTTGTGACAATCATAGTGCTCTTCAAGTTGCTAAGAATCTTGTCTTTCATGCAAGGACTAAGCATATTGGAACAAGTATCACAAGATTCCTGAACTACTGGAGCTTCAAAAGATTTTGATTGGCTATGTTGGGGTAGAGGATCAAGTGGAAAATATCTTCACCAAGCCATTGATGGATAGTAAGTTCATCAAGTTTCCATAACAAACGGTCTCAAAAAGTTTGTCATAAAAGAGGGGATTGACATAATGACATGTTACACTAAATGTGTTGTAAATCCTCCAATTTCACATTAAGTGGGGATGTTAGAATGTTAATGTCACATTATATTTGTCTTATAATGCTTTAATGCCTATAAGTAAACCAATGATGCAATAGTGCTTTAATGCCTGTATTTAGGGTGCGCAAATTTATCCTACACGAGTTGTACCTCATAGGTCATTGATTTAGTGACTCTATTTAAAGAGATCAACTATACCATGATAATAACCAAAGCTATGTTGATGTGTAACTGAGCATTTAAATAGCGAGTAAATGAAGCCAGGGTACCCAACGTACTCATTTTTTAATTCATTTGTGTGAGTGTTTTCATCCCTTTTTCCTCAATATGTAGGTCCTATGTGAATTTTTTTTCCTAACAAGTTCCAAAGCAATCAAACTTCTTCTGCAAAAGGTATACTCACATTTTCTTAGAGATATCATCAACTAGCAACAAAAGCACCTCGCACCAAGGATTGTGAATGATTTCCAAGATGCCTCACACAGATCTACATGAATGATATCTAAAGCTTCCCATGCATACCATGGTCCTCTACAAGGAAATGGCTTTTATTTCTTCTTACTAACAAAACACTGCACACATATTCCCTACCTCACCTAGATTGATGACAAACCATAAACCATTTCAGCTCTACTTAGCTATAGTTAACAAAAGAAGGGAGAACTTGGGCAAAAACAAGACAATTTGGGCAGTTAATTATTAAAGTGATAATCTCTAGTTATGGTTGGTGGTACTTTCATTGCATGACTTGAGATTATCATACGATACTTGGAATAGAGAAACAATGTGCTTCAGTGGTTGTTCTTGGCTAAGATGTTATTATTTTAATAGGCATCCCCAAAATCCAAAAAAATTTTGCCATCACCAAAACTCAGGGAAACACTTGTTTATAGCATAGTTTGTTGACTATTTTGTCATTGATGTCAAAGGATCATTGCAAATTTTGTATTCCATTGCATATTATTTTATGTGATGATCGATTAATTGTGTTGGACTACATGAGGACTCTGCCGCTAATGTTTTTGTCTCCTTCTCCACCGTGGCCGTTTTGCCATGTCAGTTGCTTGCTTGCATACTTTATTTTTCACCTGTAGATGTGGCACAGGTCCTGCCACCGAATTCATATGGCATCGGCTTCTTTTTATTTCACCACCTTCCTTAATTCGTAGGCAGCTTGTAGCCAATGCGAATTTTTTATTTGGTAACGCCTATGTATTGAATGACGATGGCTTGCATGTTGGGCGGTATACTCCTTGTCCTCTGACAAGTTTTTTCCAATCTCAGCGACGGCTTCACCCTTTTATGGTGTTTGTTATTTCAACGCATGGTATTAAGTGTTTTGATGAATCAGCCCGATAGGCATGCAAGCACCTTAATTCTTTTCATCAGGTCTTTGTAGAAGTCGTAAAGAGGGACACTGATTGCAAGTATTCATGCTTTGCCATCTTGATATTTGAGACGTTTTCATTTGCATTCATTATTATTCGATTTGTATGGAGATATGATTTATTAGTACGTTCTGTGAAAGTCTGCATTTGTGTGGGAGCGATTAGAGTGGCCTTCGTGGCACCTTAATTTAGCGGACCTTAATTCTTTAGAAAGACGTGAAAAAGTCTATGATCACTAAAATAAATTCTATTGCCATTTTCATTTTGGTATGGTCTGTTCTTTCTTGGTCGAAATCATGTAGAGGACATGATTATGCTCCAACGCCATCGCTACCATTTAATTATGGCATGGGCTCTAGGTAATGGGAGTCGTGAGAATTTATTCATGTCTTACATGGAGTCAAAGATTGAAAAAAACAAATGCCGTAGATACATTGTGGCTGCGAAATCTGACGACGTTTTTAATCCTTAGCTGTTTTCACTGGATGTAATCTTCTTGGAAAAATCATGTGGAAGTTGTGTGGCATTAGTGTGTTCATGGGTGTGCTCAGTTAATTGCCATGTTCAGTTTCAGAACAAAAATTATCATTGTCTATACACAGGAGCATGTGTGGTTGTAAGCTTGCTGGCCGTTTTATCTTTACTGTTCTGACTGCTACAGTGTGATTTCAGACCATTCCTAGACCTGTAAGGTTCATTCCATGATGTGTTTAATGTGTTTGGGTGAAGTTCATGGTGTTTGAAGCTGATGGTTACAGTCCATTTTCAATGTTGGCAAGCTGGGAGTGCATTTGTTGTGATTTCTGAGTGAATGACTTGCTGAGCAGAGTTTTCAGTCTGTTATCCTTCTCTTCCAGAGATATTCAGTGAAGTTCTGAGTATATGTGATGAGATATTAATGTCAATATTCATGTTGGGTATGCTGGGCATGTGTTGGTGATTATTCCGGGTAGTTTCTCTTGCTGTTCAGACCGTAACAATCTGCTTTCAGACCATTGTCAGACCTGCAATCAGCTTTTCAGTCATTCATTTAAGGTTAATTTCAATTTAGGGACATTTCAGAGCAGTGTTCCACGGGCCTGGGGGACGGGCGGGGGCGGGAACGTTTGGAGGCGGGGGGACAAAGGGCCTAAGTTTGGGGATGGTGGGGAGAGGCATGGGGGCGGTAAGTGGCGGGGTGGTGGTGCTGATATAATTCTTTTGAAAAGATGTATAACAATATAACAGTATAAGAATTACATTTCAAATGAAACTATAGGAAATTTCAAATTAGTAAAATTATAACATGGCAAAATTTGAAATACTAAATCTAAATTATAAATACGAAAATATAATGATATTTGAATGCTAATTGCTAAATAAAATTTGACAAATGAAATTGTCAAATTGGAGATTTCTATTATAAATTTATATCCCCAAATATAAATATCTGATGTCATATGAGATATGATGATATGACAAAGTCTATAAAGATGATTAATTGATTACATGATTCATCATTACAATAAGTAGCATTACAAAATGAAAACTGAAAAGACAAAATGCCAAAATGTCAAAACTCAAAATGTAGTGAATGGAGGCCTCTAATCATCTACAAACTCCCCATCACTGGAACTGTTGGACTCCACAAGGTCAAGATCCCTCAAGCTCACACCAACCAGCCCTGCATCTGAAGTGGTAGGATCATCCTCATCAATCTGTGAAGGCTCCTCTGGCTCCACATCCCATCGTGCCGCTGGACTCTCCTTGTACACAATTGTCTTGCGGTCCATGAGACGCAAAGCACTGTGTACAGCCACAAGCTTCTCTGCTCTCTTAGAGGTAAGTCTGTTCCTCTTAAGAGAGTGGATGAAGCTATATGTAGACCAGTTCCTCTCAGCAGCTGAAGAACTGGAAACCTGGGATAGCAGACGAATAGCTAGAGTGGTGGTCAAAGATTTCGAACCATGACAATTCCACCACAAAAGTGGGTCCTCCTGTGCCATAGAAACTATATCCACCTTTGCTGCATCTGAATAGCCTCTAAGAGTGGCAAATCTGGTCCACTCAGTGCGAATTGTGCTGGCATCTGTAGAATCATACATCTTCTCTATGCACCTAAAGAAACCTGCCTTCACCTCATCATCCTGAATCGGTGTCACTCTACCTGGTCTAGCCATGTACCACTTAGGATTCAAGGCAAAGGCAGCCATATGCAAAGGAGTGTTCAACTTGTCCCATCTGCGCTGAATGATTGGCCGGATGTGCTCATTGTAGAATGCTAGAGAGGGGTCCTTCACTTGCACAGCAGCCCTCATCTGGTCAAGCATAGAGTCAATGCACTCATACACCTCTCCAAGGTTAGGTGCATCCCCATCCCCATATCTGATAACCTGGAATACTGGAGAAATGATGGAGACAATGTATTTCGCATCAGTCCAAAACACATCACTCTTCACTATCTCCTTCACCCTTCTCCCCTGTGCTGTCTTGGCCTCGGCCCACCTATTCCACTCATTAGTCATAACCATGACTTGCAATGCCTCTTGCAACTCAATCATTCTCTCCAAGAGAATGAAATATGCTGCATATCGGGTCTCCACCGGTTTCAAGAACTCCTTCTTCGCGAAGGTCCTGAAGAGTGCATGGGAAGTGTGGTGGTTGCAGATAAACATCTGCACATCTCTCGCATCAATGACCACTCCTCTAATCCAATCAATCTTCCCCATTTCCTTGAATGCATTGTTCATGGCATGCACACAACATGGGGTCCACCAAATATGTCTATAGGCTGCCTCAATGAGTTTCCCTGCTGCTTTACACACATGGGCTGCATCTGTGACTACTTGGACCACATTTTGTGGCCCAACCTCCTCAATAGCCTCCCTGAGGAGATGAAACTGAAAATCAGCATCTTTGCGATGCCCTGTACAATCAACTGCTCTAAGGAAGTATGGGCCCTCTGCACATGTGACCATGATGTTGATGAGTAGACGATGGCTAATGTCCATCCACCCATCCATAATTATACTGCACCCAGATGCCACCCAACATGCCTTCATCTTCTCCATCAAAATATTGATCTTGGAATAGCACTTATCCAAGATCGAGGTCCTCATTTTCGTCTCACCTGGTGGCACATATGATGTTCCTCCCTTAGCCACCATAGCCATCATCTCCCTATAATAAGGAGACCGTGTAACATGAAATGGAATTCCATTGGCAAAGAAGAACTTGCCAATGGATTCATCTATCTCATCTCTCAACTGCACATTAAACATATTAGCTATGGGGTTACTTTGTGATGTCTGCAACTTGCGTTTCCCTGTGGCTGTCCCCCTAGCGACACTAGAAGTGGAAGTGGATGAAGATCCAAACATCATTCCTCCCGTCTGAAAAGTATGTGGCACTGATGCATGCTGGATTTGCTGAAGGGCTGCCCTAGCAGTCAAAGTAGTAGGGACTGAAATATTTGTGTCCTCTGGAATGCCCCAAAGCTTGTTAAACTCCATTCTATATTTTATATTTTTAGCCTCCTTCAAAAACTTACAAGGCTCCACACCTTTTCCTATCCAAAAAAGAAAGTGTGCATTCACTCGAGTGATGCTACCAAACCATTCCATATGACAAATGTTGCACTTCCACTTCCTTGTTCCCCCACCTGAACTTGATGTGCTTTGTATTCTTGTAGCAAACTGTTTGAGAGGAGACTTCGGATCAAAATGACCCCTAGCAAACTCTGCCAAAGTTTCTGAAGGGCAACCTGTACTAGCTGGTGCACTCGCCATGGAACTAGATTGGGCTGCAGGATCAGCCCCATGGTCATCCCCCTCATTCTCAGGTTCAAAATCTGAATCATGTTCACTATGAGAGTGAATTTCCATGTCATCCCCACTCATGTCTTGGGTGCTCATGTCTTGGGTGCTCATCGTGAAAGTGACACTGCATTTCACAAAATTAAAATAAAATCAGCCTACTTTAACAAATTGAAACAATGAACATTGAAAATTGAAATAAGTTAACAAATTTGAAATTTTACTTTGCAGTTTGCAAATAGAAAATAAAAAGGATTTGAGAAATAGAAAGGATATGAGGGAAAAAAAGCAAGCTCTATAAGCAATATAAATAAGTAATAACTAATAGTATTTGAGAAATAGAAAGGATCTGAGGAAAAAAATTTAAAAAAGCAAGCTGTTTACACTTTAACTTTAAACTTTAATATTAAAATTTTAAAATAAAAAAATTGATGTTGAATCTTGAGGGAAAAATGATGAATGATTCATTCATCTTCATCATTTTGCTCTCAAGATTCAACATCAAATCTGATTTTGAGTCTTTGAGATGAATAAGAAAAAAAGAAAACAAGTTTAAACTAAGAAAATAAATTTTAAAACAAAAACTTGAAAAACAACAAGAAATTTGAAAAAAACTTCAAAAACCCTACCTTGTGCTTGAAAAATCTCTCCAAAATGAAGTAGAATCCTCTTCCTCCTCTTCTTCTTGCTCCTTCTCACTCCTATCACACTTGCAATCTTTATTTTCACTCCTTCAATCAGACTTCTTCACTGTTTTTCTTCTTCTTCAGCTGGCTGCAAAAAAAATCAGTCTTTGACTCTTTGTAAATGTGATTGAAATGATCAAATCTTAATGTTTTCATTGTTTTGTGTTGTTTTAGAGGAAGGGGTGGGGCCCACGCCAAATTAGGGCAACAACAAAATACATATAAACTAAAAATTTAAGTTAAATTTTGATTTATGCGTCCATTGACGCGTCTCAAGACGGGAGACGGCTAGGCGTTTCCCAGCCTCGAAAGCGCGTCTCGAGGAGACTTGATCTCCCGGAACTTGACATCTCCGTCTCAAGTTTCCTTGGAGGCGTCTCCCAAAATCTCTCGTGAACACAGTGTGGTGGCGGACTGTGGGGGCGTAAATGCCGATCCCGTCCCAGGGCGTCCCGTTTGAAAGCGGGTCATTTTGGAAATGGCGTCCTCGTGGAACATGTTTCAGAGGTAGTGCTCAGATTATGGTAGTGCTCAGTTTGAAAAGAATATGCGTATGAAAGGATGTATTTCGAAGTCAAGAATCAGTGTTGAAGTGTCCTGATAATCTTCAGTGAGTTGGTGCTCACGCTGGAGTTGGTGCTTCAGTTGTTCGAAGTTCGTGCTTCAAGGAAGTTGGTGTTTCCAGTGAGTTGGTGCTCACTTTTGTAATCTAGAGATTGTAGTCTCCTAGGTTGGTGCCCTGTTGAAGTTTAATGAAAGCAATAGTTCTGCCATGGTTTTTTACCCGAAAGGGTTTTCCAGTGAAATCGGTGTTCATCTTGTCTAATGTTTGCTCTTACTGTTTTGATTGCTGATTCTTATGGTTTTAAGTATTAAAGTTTTAAAATACTGATTCACTAGTTTTGAATGTGCTGAGTCTTTTACAAGCCAGAGTAAGCTTGGTCTATAGATTTTAATGCATCTGATCCCAGTTGGATTCAAACTGGTGTATACATAGATTTTGCCAAGTGTAATCCCAACTTAGTGTTTAAGTCAAGCCAAGTCTGAAGCAAGTACAATTCTAGCTATCATGGCAAACAAATTAAAACCATTCATCTTACATGAGTATTTTACAAAAGCACTTGTGTCTCGTCAGTCACGCCATGACATCATGGTCTTTAAACTATGCCAAAATATAAAAGATTCTTACTCTCAAATGTCAGCAGATAAAGAGGGCCTACACTGCCTAGATGATTTACTTTTTACCAAAGTAAAAATGCCCTATTTGTATAACCAATCCACATTGTTGATTTTCAAGCCTCTTATTATCCTGAATTGGTAAAAATATTTCAATCAAGAGGTCAGAGTAAAAGAGTACTGACCTTAATGACCACATCCCTAACTTCAAAGCTGGAGTGATTTCCAACACTAATATAGCTGCAGAATGTCTCGCCCAGGTATATTGCACTGAAACACAACACAATTAATGAGCTTATCACTAATTGATATAATTTTTTGGAGAACCAAATGTGTGCTTTGAATTGAGTCATTCAGTCGTGGAGAAATTTTATAAGTGTTGAATAGTAGGTGAATCTTTCCATCTTGAATAGTATGTAGCATATGAATTATGGGCTAATTTCTGAGTAAAAACATAACATTTACTAAAAAGTAAAATATATATGTATATATTGACAAGTATATTAACTTTTATGCCATCTACCCTGGTATATTAGGTGAGCTTTTGCTGAGTGCATGTCATGCAATTGAGTGCCTTATTCCAGAACAACACAACTGTCAACGTTTAAGAATTGTAATTGGATAAAGATGACTAGAATAAACTGGATGAACACTTCTGTAGATTTTATTCAAAATTTTGACAAATTCTTGTTTAAAATTTTCTTAGATGGTAAATAAATGTCTCCGAAATTTTTGTCAAAAATTAACTAATTGGCAGAAAATAAGTCCATAAATAAATTGTTGGAATCAATTCATGTGACCTGTCTTTAAGGAGCAATGATTCACAGAGACCCATTTCTAATGAACTTGACGGTTACAAGGGTGATGCAATAGGATTGACGCTGGCAAAATGAACCATTGCAATGATGTTACTATCTCCCAATAAATCACCTTTTCCAGTACCAATCCAGCTCGGGGAGCTTAACCATAATGTTTTGCACATAATTAGGCTATGGTCCCATGGAGGGGCTTGTTAAAATTCCTTAGTGGGTACTGCTGAGGAAAATTAGGATCCCATTTTACAGTAAGGTATCGCATAGATTTTTAAATTTTACATGTTCAAAATTTTTTAGTGAAAAAGAAGATTTTTAACTGAAGAATTATAACAACTAATTATAATAAATAAATAGATAATTCATGCTTTAAGCTGGTGGAAGAAACTTTCAACCTCCTCTTTCCAATACCAACAGAAAATTTACAACCATAAATGTGAGACTCCTATTTTAAAAAATCTATTTTAATCCTATATCTATTTTTTTTTAATTCTATGGGGTTCACTGCAAAATAAAATAGGAGCCCCTTAAACCCGCTTAACTTCCTAGCCCAATGTTAAAACCTTTGACAAGTTTTCCACTCAGTTTTCTACCCCATTGGCCCAAAAGAAAAAAAACTTTAGTAAGTTTTCTTCTTATGTGATAATTATTATCGTTACTATTTGATTTTCAGCAATCAATGAAAGAAAAAAGAAAGCAATGGCATACTTACCCAAAGGCCTGGGGGAGCACCAAGAGGCCGGAGAGGCCCATTGCATCCATGGGAGTCTCCAGTTCAAATCTCCTCCAGAAGCTCTCCTTCTCTTTGGATTGATCCTCGACAATCAGGGCTGAGAGAGATGTAGGAGTTGCGGATTCATTGTCCAAAAAATCTTCGCCGAACATGAGATCAAGTGGGTCACATACGAGTGGGTGATCAATTTGGAAGGAGGGCCTGCAGAGGCGCATCACTCTGAAGGCCAGAGAGTGAGATGCCCCTTGTCCTCCTCCACTCATTCTGCCTAATTCAGGAAAACACAGCGCAGGAGATCAAATACATTCATCCGCCATTGCTGCAATTCTTCTTTAAATTAGTTCTATTATCTACTTCACCATAATTTTTTCGTTTGTGTTTGAATTCTGTGTTTGTTTTCTTATATTACAAGAGCAAAAATAACATCTTCATCATCTCATTATATATTCTGATGCTTTTACCCTCGACTGAGGGGTATTTGGAATAAAAGAAGTGCATTTTTAATTATAATTTATAGAAAATGTAGTGAAATGACTTAATTGAAAAGATAAGTGTTTTTTTAACCCTCAGTTTTTAGTTTTTGATTTTAATTAATAATTCATAATAGTCTTTTATAATTATTTCAATTAACAATTTATAATAGTCTTTTATGATTATTTCATCTATGAATTATCATTGATCTTGTGAAGACTTCATATGTAGATTTTTTAGATAGATAAGCATGTCAATTCCCTTCCTTTTTTAATCATATGACACCCCTTGGATGTCACTACTTCTTGTAGTATCTATAGGATTCAAAAACTATTTTTTCTAGTTCTAATGTATGTTAGTTTTACTCTAGTTTGTGTCCCTATCATTTATGTAACTATTTACTAAAGATAAGGATAATTGCATAAACAAGGGGAATTACAGAGGAATATAAGTTGTAGAGAATCCACACAACAAAAATTCAAAGATTTAACAACACTCATAAGCATAGAAAAGGAAGACAAAACCATTGCACACATATCATGTTAGGAAAGGTACCTCAATCTTCCATCCTAATCGTAAGAACCAAAAAATGTAATTTTTAGCACTTTAGAGGTTGATTTTGGCCTCAAAAAAAATGTTGAAACAAGCCTTAACTAGAGCAAGTGGTTTATGGGGACATGGATATCTTTGAGATATTCAATTTGAAAATAAAATAAGTCCAATCAAGAAATATTCCTTTTTCCAAAATTTCAAACAATTTTGAAGTATTCTTATTTATTTTATTATTTTATTTTTTGTTTTTAAATATACAAATTTTGCTTAAATAAATATACTAGCAACAAACATTTTTTTTTACCAAATATTAATCAGAAAAATATTATTTTAAATGGTTTTAATTAACATTTACATAACATAAGGAAAAGAACCTAATTTTGACTTAGGTGGCATTGATTCCTTAGGTCATAACAGGTTGTTGAAATGCTTCTACTTGCAATGCCTCTTTCAATTCCTTGCACTAGCCTTTATAGGGTGGATGGGCCCCACAAGATAGTGTACTTGAGAGAAAAAAACAACAAAATCTTCCTCAAAATTGTTAAATACTTCCAAAGTGGCTGTTGGGTGGCCATATATAAATCATCCAAAGTTCTACAAAATTCTCACACCTCCTTTCACATAGTATGGCTAGCTAAAAATCCAAATAATAAGTTTTAAATCTTCAAACTACTTATTCTTGTAGTTGTATGCAATCTTCTATTCCTTTTTTTTAAAGGATTTTTTAAAGTCTATAGGTGGCGGCTAAGGAGGGATAATGTTGTTGTCCTAAAAAATGCACTCAAGAATTTTAAGCATTCAAATCTATAGTTATCAACAACAACACATGTTATTATTTTAACCTATTTACTTTCCTTGCCACCCCTCAAATAATGTCAAGACTCTTTCCTTCCTAAAGGTGATTGATCCTCTTTTTTTCTTTCTTGTCACATCACCCAAAATATTGTTGCAATAGATTTTTTTAATTTCTAATATATCAAGTGAAATTCACCTCAATGAATACCTTCTAAGAATTTGTGTCCTTAAGAGAGAATAAATTAAAATCGCAACATGATGCCTTCTCCATCTTTGTGTCCTCCATGGACTGTCGCGGCTAGGAGAGGCAATGCTTCCTAGAGTTTGGTCGAGGTGTAGGTCAGAAACTATGTGCAGAGGTGGTGAAGAGTGAGCGCCAATACAAGAAGTCAAGCACAGGGTGTTCTTTGACAAGTCAACATGAAAGGGTTGGGCACGCTTAGTTTGGCTCTACGAGGACGCCCTTGGGTCGATTCTTTGTGCCAAAGGAGGATTGGAGGCGAGAAGGGGGACAAACACAAAGAGTGGATGTAGGGATAAAGGATATTGGGGGTGGAGAGGGTTTTTAGGCCCTTGCAAAGCGTTGAAACGACCCCTTTGATCTCTTTTGATCATGCCATTATAGACGAAGTGAATGAGAATGCAAGGTATTTTGTGGAGCTAGGTTTTCTTGGGAGATTTTAGGGGATTTCGCCAAGTCTTTCTAACCTGCATCGTTGGATTTCAGAGACCTAGCACCCCATTTTAGAGGGTGATGTTCAAATATACCCTAATGTACAGGGTTTTTTTGTGGTGTTGTTTGATAACATGAAGGACAAAAATGTTGTTCTTTATGATTACCAATGGAACAAGGAGGACAAACATTTTCTAATGTTGAAGCCATGGCACCCAGGTTTCAATCCTACCACTAAATCCTTTGGTTTGGTTCCTCTTTGGGTAAGGCTTCCAAATCTCCCTCTCCATTTCTAGTTTGAATCTTGCTTTGAAGCCATTGGAAACTCCTTGGGGAAATTTTTGGGGGTCGATGAGGGTTCTCTAAATTTTTTGCACACTACTTATCCAAGAATATTGGTAGAAATGGATATTTCAAGGGACCATCCTACGGATACAAACATGAAGGTCTACCTTTTCGTTGTTGAAGATGCTTCAACACTGGGCATACTACTTATCATTGCTCCAAATGGAAGAGGGGTATACAAGCAGCATGGTGGAAAGAGGCTTCTCCCCAACACTATTCAGTGGAAAAGGAAAGCTTGGATGGTAATGCCCAAACCGAGGAACTAAATGGTACAGCCACCAACAAGGATCTCACATAGAAGAATCAAGAGCAGGCAATGGGTATTTCCTTTATTGTTGAACAAGGCTGCTCTCTAACAGACGAACTGGGTGGATGATCAACATGTTTGAGCATGACTCACTCAAAAGGTAGGAGTATTCTAGATGAGATATTGGATGATCCCACATGGTCAGATGAGTAGGAGGAGGTTTGGCATAAGGTTGAAAGAAGAAAAAAAAAGAAATGGAAAGTGGCTTTCAACATGCTTCTATGCTCCCATGGCAAGAGAAAGAAATAGTTGAAAGTTTGATGGAGATTTTTGTATTGAATGCAAATCTTAATTATTAAGATAGTGGGGTTGGGAGTGTATGGTGGGTAGAAAATTGCTTAGGGGAGATGGCATATGGGGGTAGAGTAGCTCAAGGGTGTCAAAGACAAATGTGATGTTTTAAGAAATTTAATAAAATTTTCATGGTCTCCCCACCTTCATCGATCAAAAAAAATATAATTTGCCTCCTTAAACTTGTGATACACTTTCCCTTTGAATTTATTGACCTTTTTGACCTCCATGTAGGCTTTTAATGGTACATCCTTTTTTATTTTCAAATGGTACAACTCCTACTTCCAATAGTCTGGATCCTTTACATTTTCAAAATGTATGGTTGGCTATTGTGACCAATCAACAATCTAATTCTTGATTTATTCAAAAATAATAAACCTGTAATAACCTATAGAACCTATGAATTCCATTGTAAGCCCAATATTGACCTTTGTATGAATCCAATAAAATGAATTGAAATATTATTTTCCTCCAATTCTTGAGCATTTAAGAGGGTTATCGTCCTCAAGGAGGGTTGTTGAATGATAGCCCTACAACAAAGATTTCTAGAAATTGACAATCATAGAATGAATTGCCTTTTCCAATATTTTATTGAAATTATTTTTCTAAGCAACCCTAAAAGTAATAAAAAAATTACTCTTTTTAAAATTTTATTTTGAATATTCATCTTTTTTCACTTTTTGATTATTATTATTATTTTTATTTGAATATTCATCATTTTTCACTTTATGGCTTTTATTTAATTTTCGATCTCATTTAATAATAATAAATTAAGTGTCATTTTTCCAAAGTTATAACTTAAGGTGCATTTTGGACAACTTAATAAATTAATATTATGTTATTCCTCTACAAATCCTCCCATCGGCTTACAAGGAATAAAAAATAGGCTTTGGGTCCTCTAAATCAATTCAATTCAAAAAAGGAAACATTGTAGTTTGTCCTTCCCAAAATTGCTTTCCCTTAAGAAATTGCAAGTTGGGATGCTCAAAAATATTTGCACCCTCCCAAGTGGCATCCTCAATATGAATATCCTTCTATCATACTAGATACTATGTAATCATCATATTTCTCAATCTATTTTCTCTAACATCTAGAAGATAGTCTCAGGTACCAATATAAGTTTGTCTTCATCTTCCAAAGAAGGAAACTCAATAGAAGGACTAACATGCTACCCCAATTCCCTTTTGTTTCATGATACATGGAACATACTATGTATCTTGTTGTGCTAAATGGTAACGCAAGCTCATACAACATCTCACCAATCCTTTGTGTGATCATGTATGGCCCATAGAAAGGGGGCTTGAGCTTTTCAACTTCACTCTTCTTGATAGAAGATTGTTTGTATGGATGTAGCCTTAAGAAAACCATGTCACATACCTCAAAACTCTTCTCTATAAGATTTTTATTTTTATATAATTTATGTTGGTTTTGATTATACTAAAGGTTTTCTTTCAAGACACTCAATATGACTTGGCTTTGTGTAACTGTCTTGGGCTCCTAGCACTCTACTATCAACAATAACCAAATCCATAAAGGAAACAACATCATAGTAATACAATGATCTAAAAGGTAACATACCAATTGATATATGATGTGTGGTTTTGTAGGCATTCTCTCCCATGTTTATCCATTTAACTCATGATGATTGTTGTCTTGCCACATAGTTTCTCAAGTACCCTTCAATCCACTTATTAATTTTTTTTCCATTTTCTTGTCTATTTGAGGATGATAATTGGTAATTATAGTCAATTTAGTACTTATCAAATGAAAGAGCTCCTGCCAAAACAAATTGAGATATTAGTTTTCACTATGACTCACAATATTCTTAGGCAAATCGTGTAGGGTAAAAACCTCTAAAGAATAAATCGACAACTTGAAAAGCCTTAAACTTAGTATGAATGGTGAAGAAATGAGAATATTTGGTGATTTTGTCTACCAAAACATATGTACAACTCTTACCATAAATCTTGGGAAGTCTTATAATGAATTCCATGTTGACACTATCCCATTTTTACCTAGTATAGGTAAAGGTTGTAATAGACTTGCTTGAACAACATGCTCTATTTTATTGACAAGTAATGCACTCCATGATGTATTGGATGAATTCTCTTTTGAGCTCACTTTAAAATAATTTATCCCTAACCTGCTTATAAGTCTTGAAATACCTTAGATGACTAGCCAAAGGTGTATATGGGTAGCCCTCAAGACTTTACTCTTAATTGTTTATTCAATGACTAAATAGATCCTACCCTTGTAGAGGATGAGATCATCCACTACTTTATACCTATCATCCTATAATTTTCCTTCAAGGATCTTGATAGTGAAGCTATTCTTTGCATACTCTACTATTATCAATGCTTTCCAATCAATAGTAATATCAGACATAGAACATAGATAAGGCTTCCTTGATAAAGCATCAACTATCACATTATTCTTGCCTTTTACATATTTTATATCAAAATTACGAGCTTGAAGCTTACTCACCCACTTTTGTTGTCTATCATTTGAATCCTTTTGGTTGAGAAAAAACCTTAAACTATTGTGTCAATATTGACCATAAATTTGCCACATACTAAGTACTATTAGAATTTGACTAAGGCATACATGATAACCAACATCTCTTTGTCATAAATAGAAAATGTGTTATATATCTTAAATAATTTATAACTCCCAAAAGTAATGGGATTTCCCT
Organism: Sequoia sempervirens; assembly: GCA_007258455.2. Taxonomy (NCBI): domain Eukaryota; kingdom Viridiplantae; phylum Streptophyta; class Pinopsida; order Cupressales; family Cupressaceae; genus Sequoia; species Sequoia sempervirens. The sequence continues at coordinate 46,041 of VDFB02018315.1, forward strand.
TTTGCATTAGAATATCCCCTATTCTCTCCCTTGATGCATCACATTCAAGAACAAACAAAATAAAGAAATTTGGGACATAAGTACTAAACAAAAACTTGTTACTTTGAGTTTTTAAATGTGGATTGAGTTGTTTTGGACCATCTAAATTCACCTTTATTAAATGTCAATTCTATGAACGAAGAAACAAGGTGAAAATCCTTTCACAGACCTCTTGTAATAACTACAAAGTCCTAAGAAATCTCTCAACCATGTCAAAGAAGTGGGTGATGACCAATCTTGTATTACCTGAATCTTCTCCTGATCCACATGTACTCCCTATGCACTAACAATATGTCATGATAATTTTAGTCATAACTTACCTACACTAGATTCTCTTGCAAATAGAGATTGTTGCTCAATAATTCCTAGCAATATATCCAAGTGTTCTAGGAACTCTTCCCATGTTTTACTATACACCAAAATGTCATCAAAGAACACTAAAACAAACTTCCTTGATTTCTTCTTGAAGATACGATTCATTCCAGACTAAAATGTAGTTGGAGCATTAGTTAACCCAAAAGGCCAAACCAACAAATTAAAATGTTCATAATGGTATCGAAAGGCTATTTTATTTACATCTTCATCTATTGCCTTGATTTGGTGATAATCGAACCTCAAGTCAATTTTGAAGAAATAAACTACTCCATGTAGTTCATCAATCCACTCATTAATATTAGGTATTGGGTACCTATTTTTAATGGTCATCTTATTCGATGCATAATAGTCTATACACATTCTCATAGTGTGATCTTTCTTTTTCACCAATATTACCAAAGAGGAAAAGGGACTAGAACTAGTATGTATGCATCTGATCTCCAACAACTCCTTAATTTCATTCTATATTTCCTCT
>VDFB02018316.1:0-18839 GCA_007258455.2 Sequoia sempervirens
TTCATCACATAGTTGACATCAATGAAAACACCAGTCAATAGACTTACTGTTGACATCATTGACAACACCTTCATACTTGCAACAATCTCCCCCTTTGTCATTGATGAGAACACAAGATGTGAAAAGTCACCAAAGACAACATACACACTCTTTTTTTATATATTATGTAGCCTACACAACATTCCTAAACTCTCCCCCCTTATAGGAGTCTATCTCCATTTGATAATAATGATTAGACAACCTACAAAAATTTCTCCATTGATACCTTACATGATTCTCTCTCCCCTTGAATAGATAAGCTTTTTCACATGATCCTCTCTCCCCCTTTAACATCAAGGGAAAAGGATAGAATTTTTTGCATTTTTCTCCTCCTTTGAAACTAGACCAAAATACCTAGTCTAAATATTCCCCCTGAGGAGTACATCCAATCAAATCAGCAACTCAATGACAATATATGACTCTACCTACTCCCCTTGAGAGGTAGCTACCAACATCAGTATATAAAAGAGATAGATCCATAGATCCACTAGAAAAATGCATATCCATATGCATCTAGTTCAAGGAAGGAGGGGCACTAACCCCCAAATTATCCCAAAGATACTCAAAATTATCTTTAGGAAGAGCATTAGTAAATATGTAAGCAATCTAATCCATTGTAGGTACATACAAAAGCTTTAATTCATTCTTCATAACCTTCTCTCTCAAAAAGTGATACCTAATTGATATATGCTTTATCCTTGAATGCATTATTGGATTCTTTGAAATGTTAATTACACTTGTATTATCACATAAGATAGAAATAGGCTCATCATATACAACTATGATATCCTTCAATTTCTGTCTCATCCACAAAAATTGTGTACAACATGATGCTACTACAATATATTTAGCTTCTGTAGTAGACAAAGAAACTAAATCCTACTTCTTACTCAATGATGGCACCAATCTACATCCAAGAAAGAATGCACCACCACTTGTATTTTTCTTGTCATCAACACAACTATCCCAATGCACATCTGTATGTAGTGGCCCTCCGTGATTGACCCTTTCTCGGTGTTTGATAAAGTTTGTTTGGGTTGTTTGAATTAAATTTGTTTAATAATGTTGTATGTTGGTGATGAAATAAATAAATTATTAAATAAATTGATAAACAAATATGTATGTTGTTCTTGGGTAATTAAATTATTAAATTATAAAGTGATTTTATAATAAAGATAGTTATTATTTAATGTTGAGTTTTATTACTAAGTAAAATGTGGTAAATAATAATATAAAATAAAATATTAAAATGGAAGAGATAATGGATAATCAGTAAAATGAAATAAAAAAATAGAAGGTTTTGTATGCAAGTTCATGCATAGTCTCGAACTGTTTGTCACAAAGGAATTTGATGCTCTATTGGAGTTTTTCAAGATTTTATCTTATATTTGTTTTCGGTATTAAAATAGCTTTTATTTTTGGTTAATAAGGATGATTTTTTTGGGGGGAAGCAGAAATGGAAGCCATAGAGGGATCTCATTTTTCAAGTGCATCCCCACTACATGGGAATCTAGGTAGGCTTCATCACTACTCTTGGTTTCGTTATCTGATCAATGTACTCTTAATTTGTTCTCTCTCTTGTTCATGGAAAAATAATGTCTACCAGTTGGTATTGTTTGGTAATGAAGTATCCATCCATTTTATTCCCACAAGAAGAAGCAATTTGATATAGGAATTCAAATATATGTAAATAGTTTGCAATCTTCATTTTTTCAGTAACTAACTCTTCTCCTGTCATTGTATTGTGATAGGTTTTCTTTCCAATAGTATTGCCATTGCATATCGCTTTTCATCATGAAAAAGATTTCCCTTTGTTCAGTATTCTAATATCTACCTAGCTTATTGTTTGGTGTATGCTTTCTTGGGCCGACATTTCTTTGTTTCAATGCTTGCATCCATTTTTTGCCTTGACGATTTGATTGTAACATATTAGTTTATAATGAATATAGATGCATTGTTCGGTGATGTTGCATTATGTGTTTCCTCCTTGCATCATATTTTGTAATTGGTGGATTCAATTTATGTTTGGTTGCTTAGGAATTTAGCTTGCATTTAGATTTTGATGCTTATATCGTAGGTCTAGGTATTTGATATTTTAAATCCAATAAACTTGCATTACAATTGGGTTTGATGAATGTATGTATTTATTGGGTTTTGATGGAGTCATTTTTATGTTGCATCTTGCCATAGTTGTTGATGAGTCTAGTTTATGGTCTAATTTTGGGTAGAATTTATGATTTATTTGCTGAAGTCGTCATGGACCTTGATGTTAAGTGTTGATATTATTTTATGATATTTCCTTAAAACTATAGAAATTGGGGCTAATCTTATTTCTACGAATATTTAATGACATTGGCATGTTATATGGACTATCTATATTAATTTTTCATGTGGTTTATTAATGTTCTTTAAGGTGGTTATATATATGAAATTATTGTGCGTACTAACATTTCCATGCAGATATAATTTAAGGATACTTAATTGAGAAAGACACTGCCAACTGGGTATGCACCATAATTTCCAACAAGGGAATTGTTCAAAGGTCAAAGGAGGTTGACGGTAGTAGATTCCCCATGCAAATCGAATGTAACCACCTTGTAAATGATCTTTATTGATGTTGAGCGAATATAGGTGTTACTGTTGTACTAAATCTAAGTTGAGGCAAGCACGTTTGACTAGATTCCATGCATGTGTAACCACCTCTCCACTTTCTTTGCTTTCCCTAAAATGATATCCTCCTAGGTCATGGAGTTGACCGCCTTGCTTAGTTGGCAGTATAAATAAGGATTAGATGCTCCTTCTCAGGAGGTTACACGATCTGATGATGTACTTGCATTCTTAAGTTTTCAACAATACAATTATGCTACTCTTTTGTACTCATGATTCGAATGAATAAAATGAAGTTCTAAGTTTGAGTATCTGAGTTTACATTAGTATTAGAGGATACTCATCCAAGGTGGCCCACTTGGTGAGCAATCCATCCTTTAGCTTAGTTTAGCCTAGTTATTACTTTATGTTCAGTAATTAGTTAAGAATTTTACATTGACTGTTCTTCCAGCCACTAGAATTTGATTCTATGACTATTCCTACAGCCAAAGCAGATAAAGTAGTTTCCTATTTGTTTGCTTAGATTTTCATTTCTGTCATGCATTTCAGCTTAGTATAGTTGTTGGTTGATGTTCAACATTTATGTTATTCCTTTCCAAGCAATTTACTTTTAGCATTGTGTCTTTCTTAGTTGTAGAATGAAAATGGCTACTTTGGGTTCCTAGTGCACAAACTATGTTGACCCATTTCAAGTTCATGTCCCTGGGTTGAGAAGTTAAATGCACCTTCATGATGATTGAAATAGCTATTTAGGTTAGATGTCTAGTTTTTGAATCACAATTGTAAAGGCCTAGTTGTTAAATCATTGTAGGAGGCCAACATTTTTGGTGTCATTGCTAGGGATGGTGTCAAACTAGGGAGTTCTTTGGAGTCATTGGTAGTTTTTATTGTTGTAGTATTTCTAAAAGTTGTTTTTAATATACCCATCATTTAGGAAGTAATGACCCCCCTTATTATTTACCAATTTTTTGTGTGAGTTGGTTGATAGTGAGTTGATACCACATGCATAGAGGAAGGAGAAGAGATGCTTATGGGAGATTCCTTCCTAATAATCCTAATCCATTCTAGCTAGTTGAATATTAGAACCTACCAAGAGAAGAAGAAGAAGAAGATTCACACTCCTTTGCTGACACATTTCCCAATCTGACTAGCTTTGAAGTTTCCTCTAAATACCAAGATCAACTTGAGAATCCCTTTGCTTTGGAACTACATCAAGCAGGCATGGGAGATGCAAGTAGAGATAGACCTAACCAACCAACTTCCTTTCCCCATTTCCCATCAAAATTAAGTTGACAACATAAAAAATATCCTTGCTTCAGCACTCCCCAAGTTTTATGGACTTGTCACAGAAGATCCTGATACCTTCTTGTTTGAGTTTGACATACTTTGCAGGAGTTATGACTATACCACTGATGCCCATAGGTTTAAGCTATTTCCTAACACTCTGAAAGAGGCTATATTAAGATGGTTCATGAGCCTAGGCAGAGATATTGTGGAAAATTGGGAGGATATGAAGACAAAATTTCTTGAGAAATACAAGGAGTATTATAGGGGAAGTGACATGAGAAGAGATGACATTTTTTGAATGCAACAAAAGGAAGATGAGATCCTGGAGGATTACATTGCAAGGTTTATGTTTTTCCTACAAAAATATCCACACCATACACTTAATGAAGAGTCACAAAAGTTTCTTTTCTTGAGAGGAATTAATGACAACTACACTGATGCCTTAGATCTTATGGGAGGAGATATCTCCCAAGTTTCTATGGAAGATATCAAGAAAATATGCTAGAACTATTCTAGGGAAACTTCAAAGAAAGGGAGAGCTTACCAATCCTCTATGGGTAAGTCATCTAACAATGGAGTTTTAAGGATGGAGATTAAACACTTGCTGGAAAATTCAAGCAAGACATTATAAACAATCTAGCTACTTAGCTAGATACACTTTAGGCCAAGAAGAAACAAGAGGAGGTAGATCCAATGTTGGCAAAGTATTGCCCCCATTGCAGAAAAAAGAAGGACTATTCATGCAAGATGGTAACTAATATTGAAAGTAAGTAGATTCCACTTGAGTTCAAACCAATCCAAGTTGAACAAGATCAAGTCTACTATGTTGCACAAAGAAGGCCCTTGGCTTCAAGACAAGGTATGCCACTAGATCCACTCTCTTATGCTTGGCCATATTTCAATTCCTATTCATTGAGTAACCAATGGAAGCCCCCATATCCATCCAACTATGGAGGATATCCACCATATCCTTGGGGTAATCCTCCAAATTCTTGGTCCAATCATCAAAACTCTCCACCCTAGTGGCAGCAACCTTAGGGGAATTGACAACAATTTCAAGGGCATTGGCAGCCACCTCTAGGAAATTGGCAGCAAACAAATCAATGGAGGGGAGGACAACAATGGCCTACCTAGACAACTAGTTAAATGGAGCCACCTTCTCAATCCCAACAACTTGCTATAATGCCTCCCTTTGCTAATTCTAGCTCACATGCACCTAAACCTACTCAACTACCAACTCATCCCACACCCAATCCAAATAACAAACCACAACAACAACCTATATACTATGTTGATTCAAACCAATTCCTTGCATATGATGTGAGTGTAACTGACATCCACTTGCATTTAGGAACTACTTTACCAGCCCCTTCCAAGCCTATTATCACTAAGCTTCCTATGGAAGAGGAACCTTTGAATGATCCCATTCAACCAAGTGCACCTAAAAATATTGAACTAGTCCAAGTCAGGCAAACTAAACAAGAACCACCATTTCCTCAGAGATTGGAAGTTTCCAAGAAAAAAGAAGAAAAGGAGGACACAACCTTTGACATCTTGGAGTAGTTGAAGCATATATGTGTCCAGATACCTCTATTTTAGGCCATAAAGGATGTCCTAATCTATGACAAGGCAATCAAAGAAACATGCCTCAAGAAGCTAGGTAGGAAGAAGAAAGACCCCACTACAGTTCATATGGTGGGACAACTAGCTGACATCATGCTTGTAAAAGTGACTATCCCTAAGTGTAATGACCCAAGTAGTCTTGTAGTAGCAGTTGTTATAAATGAGATTCAAATAAAGAATGCTTTGATTGATTTAGGGCATCAATAAATGTAATGACTAAGGACATCCTTTTGCAACTAAACGTTGCAAGCATGAGATCTACTCCTACTGTCCTATAGCTTGTTGATAGTTCTATTGTTAAGCTTGATGGTATAGTGGAGGACCTTGTGGTAATTCTAGACTCTTGGGAGTACCCAACAAACTTCATGATTCTTTCTCCTAAAGCTACACTAGGAATGTATCCCATTATTCTTGGAAGGCCATGGTTAGCACTTGCAAATGCATATATTGGATGTCAGTCAGGTGACATGAACATTTTTGATGGGAAGAGCACCAAAAAGTTTGTTCTTTATCCTCCTGCTCAACCATCCCATGATGAGGATAATCTCGTATGGCCACATGTTGGTGAAGAGGCTGAGGAAGTTAATTATGTGGCACAACTTATGATGTTAGGAAGAAGTTCCTTCATGCAGCTTCAAGACAAAGATGAACTATTGGCTAACATCATTTAGAACCATTGTGAAGTGGAGGAAGCATCATCTTCTCATTCTACTACTCCAATCAAGACACTTCTGCCTACTCTTCCTACAACCACTATTCCTGCAGACGTTCTTCCTACAACCACTCTTCCTGCAGCCAATTTTTTTGCAACAATAGGCATGTCCCATACATTTCTTCCATATGAACTCAAGGTATCATGCATTAATGAATCAGCCATGATAGAGTTAACTAAACAAGTGTAGGTGTCAGAAGGAAAATATTTGAATGTTAATAGAAAGTTGAGTGAAGAACAACAATTGTTATTCGATAACTTATTAAGGACCCACCAACATGCATTTTTGTGCAACTATCATGATATGAAGGGATTGTACCCTAATATTTTCACTCACATAATTTACATCAGAGATGATTGCAACCCAGTGAGGCAGCCACAAAGAAGAGTTAACCCTGCACTAAGAGAAATTATAAAAGGGGAACTGTAGAAATTGCTAGATGCAAGATTTATCTACCCCATTTTAGATAGCCAGTGGGTGTATACATTAGTGATTGTGCCCAAGAAAGGATGGAAATGGCGAGTTTGTGTTTCTTACAAGGAACTCAATGCTGCCACCAAAAAGGACCATTTTCCCTTACCTTTCATAGATCAAGTTTCAGACTCACTTGCAGGAAAGAAATACTTTTCTTTTCTAGATGGATTCGATGGCTACAACCAGATCCAAATTGAGCTAGAGGACCAAGAGAAGACCACCTTTACCTATCCATGGGGGACCTATGCCTACTTGGTACTCCCATTTGACTTATTCAATGCACCTGCAATTTTTCAAAGGGAAGTCATTATCATATTTTTAGACATTTCTCATGATTGCATAAAAATTTATATGGATGATTTCACCACCTATGGTGCTAATTTCAATGAAGCATTGGAGAATCTCAGGAAATTCCTATAGAGATGTGAAGATCAAAATCTCTCTTTAAACAAGAAAAAGTGCTTCATGATGATGTAGGAAGGTGTAGTCCTTGGCCACTACATCTCCCACAAAGGAATTCAAGTAGATCCTACAAAGATTGAAGTGATAAAAAATATACCCACACCTGCAAAACAAAAGGATGTTAGGAGTTTATTGGGAAATGCAGGATATTATAGGAATTTCATCAAGGATTTTAGCAAAATAGCAGCACCATTGTATACTCTTCTCACTAGAGATGCTAAATTCTAGTGGAATGAAGATTGTGACAAGGCATTTTCTTATTTGAAGATAGCCCTGACTCATGCTCCTATAGTCAAAGGACCTAATTGGGAGATTCCTTTCCATATCCACATAGATGCACCAGATTATGCCATAGGAGTGGTCTTAGGATAGAAAGGAGCTATTGAAAATGCAATTTATTTTGTTAGCAAAAACTTGTAGGGTGCTGAATTCAACTATACAGTGACAGAAAAAGAAATACTGGTAGTGATCAATGCCCTTGAACAAATTCAGGCATTACATAATAGGTTACCAAATTTTTGTGCATACTGATCATGCAGCCATTAGATATCTCATGAATAAACCTCTAATCTCTAGTAGGCTAGCAAGATGGTTATTTTTGATCTAGGAGTTTGACATAACCATTGTGGATAAACTAGGGGAGGACAATGTTGTTGCAGATTTTCTTTCAAGGCTGACTACATTAGGGGATAATCAAGCCATAGATGATTCTTTTCTTGATGAGAATCTATTCTCCGTCAATGTACAAACACTCTAGTATGTTGACATAGCTAATTATCTGGTCATAGGTAGGGTTCCTCCTCACTTCTCTCCAAAAGAGAGAAGAAAACTCAGTGAAAAATATTTTCCTTTCTCATGGATTGCTGGATGTTTGTTTTATACTGGACCAAACCATGTCATGAGGAGATGTATGAGAGAAGATGAGACATATGCCATTTTTCATGCATGTCACAATGAACCATGTGGAGGAAAATTTGCAACCAAGAGGACAACAATGAAGATTTTGAACATAGGATATTACTAGCCAACACTCCACAAGGATGCAGGAAGATATACAAGAAAATGTGATAGATGCCAAAGAATGGGTAGACCAACCAAATCTAATGAGATGTCACTTTACCCTCAGGTAGTAATCACTCCCTTTAAAAAATAGGGACTAGATTTTGTAAGACCCATTGAGCCTCCATCAAGTCTTATAGCCTGGTATGCACTGATTATGTAACAAAGTGGATAGAAGTTAAGGCCATGAAGCATGCAAGAGATAACAAGGTTGCAAAATTTCTTTATGAGGATATTTTCACAAGGTATGGAGTTCCAAGAGAGATAGTGATTGATCAAGGGGCTCAATTCACATCAACCCTTGTTGCAACTCTAGTTAATGAGTACAACATAAGACACAAGAAGTCTACTCCTTATAACCCCCAGGCCAATGGCCAAGTTGAGGTGACCAACATAGAAATTGAAACTATTCTGACAAAAATAGTAGCTATCCATAGAAAGGATTGGGAAAATAGGTTACTAGAAGTTGTTTGGGCCTACATAACTACTTGGAAAAAAACTACAAGCTTCACTCCATTTGAGTTGTTGTATGGAAAAAAAACCATGGTGCCCATTGAATTTGAACATAAGACTCTTAGGACTACAGTAGATTTGGGGATGCATATCTCTGAGGCACAACAAGAAAGAATCATGCAGGTGAATGCTTTGGATGAGATGTGGAGAATAGCCTTGCATCACATAGAGGTAGTATAGAATCAAAGAATCAAGTGGCATGAAAGATTCATCAAGAACAAGAAATTCCAGCTAGGTGACTGGGTATTGCTCTATGACTCAAGGTATCAAGAAAATGCTAGAAAATTGTAGACAAGGTGGCTAGGACCATATGAGGTTGCAGAAGTATTCTCTAATGGTGTTATTCAGCTCACTACTATTGACTCAATCAGATTCAAATTGCTTTTCAATGGTCATCACCTTAGATTGTATCACAAGCCAACTTCCAAGGAGGAGTTCCTCTATCAATTCACTTAGCATGTTGCACCCGAGCTTCCTCCAGCCAAAGGAAGTGGATCTAGTGTCCCTCCTTTTGGCTAATTAAGGTATGTGCTTGTCATAATAAAGACTTACACTTTTGTGGGAGTCCACTTCTTCACCCATCCACCCATCCGCCTATCCACCTCCACCTTTCTCTCTCTTCCATCACTTCACTTCATTCCACTCCACCTCATTCCACCTCATTTTCATTAATTGCTCAACTTATTTCTGAAAAAGCCGAATAGTACTTTCTCCACAATCTTTGTAACGAATCCTCCACACATTCAGGTATGCACACATTAATTGCTATATCTTAATTGTCTTTAGTGCTTTAATTTAATTGTTGTACGCTAATATGAACACTCACCATAGCATGCCATTATCCCCTACCCATGTCAAATCATCATCCCGCATGTGAGGACACATGCCAAAATTTAGGTTGGGGGGAGGAAAAAGATGTGAATACTTTTCCAACATGTTAGTCCATGGTTGTCTACACCAACAAAATTTAAATTGAGCTGATTTGGAATCTGAGTGAGAGGACGACTCACATTTGTGAGGTGACACCAACTGTCATTGCCATTTCTCTCCATCATAGCTTTCCTTTATTACTCCTTCCTTGCCATTATTGACCCTATTACAATCTCAAGCTGCAAACAAAAGGTAATAAGGGAAAATTCAATCAACATTGGCATTGGAAATTTGGAAAGTGTTGCAGGAAGGTGAATTTTTTTTTTAGAGGAGAATTGCAAGAAGAAAATCAAAAAGTGATTGTTTGATTGCAGACAGTGGGAGGTGGGATAATTCGAAATGAACCCATGATGCACGATGTATTACTGCAGGATGCACCTTGCTTGGCCGAATTCAAAAAACTGCAGGTGGTTAGACTACTTCCTAAAGTTGGATGGTTTTGATGAAGACATTTCACTAGAATTCTCCTAGAAATTGTCTGAAGGGAAGCCCATGGTAAAAGGGTTGGAGGTCATGGCGATTGAAGAAAGGATTGCAAAAGTTACAGGGTTACCTACTGATGGTGAACATTACCCTACCTCTAGAGATTCTAGGTCAGCTAGGGCTAAATTTACATAACTGAGCGATCCTCCATTGAGCATAGATAAACAAGGTGCGAAGATAACCTCTCTACCCAAGCCATGGAAGTAGATAGTTTTTTATGTCATAAGATACATCACCTATGGAGGTTGCCTATTGAATCTACATTCCATGCACTTCAAACTTTTGAATCACATGAGGCACGAGAGGAGGATGAATGTGTCGAATGTGCTATAAAACCTTCTTTCAATCATGGCTACTGAGACTCAAAAAGGTAGGGAAAATTCTGTTTCCCACCATTGTATGATTAAATTGTTAGTTGAGTAGTCTCTGCATGATATGTTTGGAATGACCTAGGAAGAATTCATAAAAAATGATCAAATTAGACCTAATCACTTGTGACCTAGTGTTTTACCTCAACCTCATAGGTCTAGCAGGAGATTGAGCATGGTTGAAACCACTCTTGGTGCTTCAACCTCTGACACAGGCCCTTGTGTAAAGCCTCTTGTAGTAGAAGAAACCATAGAAATTAGCTCTTTTGGGATAAAGCACTCAGACAAAGAAATTTCCTCCCTAGATTCTAATGATGATGTTCCACTTGGCATCCTAATGAAAACTAGGGCACAAAAGAGAGAGGTAGAAATGAGAAAAGTAAAATCTAAAAAGCAGTTGATAGAAATAGAAATACCAAGCTCTCAGAAGTGAAAGACTAACACTATTCATCCTATAGCCAAAGAAAATTATGAGAGCCCTCCTAGAAAATTAAGACCAGCTAGGCCAACCTTTGGTATGCCTCCACAGGAAAGCCCTAAGTCTAGATAAATATCACAGGGGACACAAAAGCTCCAATGGGGCAGGTGAATGTCAAGGAAGATGATATATTTAAGATGACAACAAACATAACATTGGCATATTGTGTTTATATTGCAGAACAAGTGGAGAATCAAGGGCACGAGGAAAATCAAGATTTCCTACAACAAGAGATCCTACAGCATGAGCAAGATCAAGAACAAGATTAGAAGTTCCTACAGCAATAGAAAGAACAAGAACAATCAGTGCCCCTACAGCCAAAATTGATGGGATAGCCTGAATCCTTGTCTTTAGTACTATATGGAGAGCAAGCATTAGTGGTAGGGAAAATTCTGGTAGGAATGCATAAACCCCCTAATTTTTCAATGAACATGGTAGCTATGCATTTATGGAAAGAGATGCAAAGAAGGGAAGAAGAATGGAAGGAGGAGAAACACAGATTGAAGAAAGGAATTCAAAAGAAAGATGAGGAGATTGAAGACAAGGATGCATAAATTGCCACCTTGAAGAAGAAGGTGGATGATATGGCAGCCTTGGTACCACATATTTTACAGTGAAAGAACCCTCCAAGGGTATATGCTTTGTATTTGAAGGAGAAATATCTTTATTTTAAGCTGGAAAGGATTGTCTTAGGTTTGAACCCTTCCATTGAGACTCCTATTGAATTTTTCAATGCTTATCAAATTGCTTCCCCTGAAATGAAGAATTTTTTGTGTGAGTTTTATTTGCATAATTATGTTGACTCAAGGCCATGATTGGAATCCATTGTTGTATGTTGGGGATGTCCAATTAAGGGAATTTATGTCTTGGGTACAAAATGAGATTAGTTAGGGACAACAATATGGGGCTTATAAGAAAATGGAATCCAACATCCCTCTGGCCATCAGGACTGAATCAAGGAATCCAAGGGAAATTTATAGGGAATGAAATATAATACTTTTCAAACCTAGCTATGGTAATAGGATGATGCCTTGGATAGAAGTAGTCTACAGTGAGTATGAGGTAAAGGAAAAAGAAAAAGAGAAAACTATGAAGAGATACCTCTCATAAAGATGGAATAGCCTAACTGATGAGCTAAAATAGGCTAAGCCTCATTCCATATAGAACTATGCTGCAACACTCAAAATAATTGACAGATATATACAAATTGGAAGAACAAAGAGACAATTTTAATGTCCCCTGAATTTTCAGCCTTGCATTTTGATGCAACCCCTACCAAACTCCAGGTTTTACCACTATGATATTGCTATTGAGAGACAAAGATGGAGTAGATTGGATAGATTGGGAGGATTCTATTGGGACCCTGATTCACACACAACAAACAATGATGTAGGACAATTGTTAGTTGCAAATTTCAGAGCATTGACCAAGTAGAAGAACAACCCTTCCCCTGTTGGAGGACCAACAAAACCTTAGGTTGGGGGGAGTGGTCAGTCTAGTTTATGGTCTAATTTTGGGTAGAATTTATGATTTATTTTCTAAATTTTTCATGGACCTTGATGTTAAGTGTTGATATTCTTTCATGATATTTCCTTAAAACTATAGACATTGGGCCTAATCTTACTTCTACAAATCTTTAATGACATCGGCATGTTATATGGACTATCTATATTAATTTTTCATGTGGTTAATGAATGTTATTTAAGGTGGTTATAGATATGCAATTATTGTGTTACTAACATTTCCATACAGATATAATTTTAGGATACTAAATTGAGAAAGACACTGCCAGTTGGGCATGCACCATAACGTACAACAAGGGAATCATTCAAAGGTCAAAGGAGGTTGATGATAGGAGATTCTCCATAAAAATCAAATTTAACCACCTTGTAAATGATCTTTATTGATGTTGAGCGAATAAAGGTGTTAGTGTTGTGCTAAATCTATGTTGAGGCAGGCACGTCTGACCAGATTCCATGCACGTGTAATTGCCTCTCCACTTTCTCTGCTTTCCTTAAAATGGAATCCTCCCAGTTCATGGAGTTGAACACCTTGCTTAGTTGGTATTATAAATAAGGATCAAATTCTCCTTCTTAGGAGGTTGCACAATCTGATGATGTACTTGCATTCTTAAGTTTTCAACAATACAGTTATGCTACTCTTTTGTACTCATGATTCTAGTGAATAAAATGAAGTTCTAAGTTTGAATATCTGAGTTTAAATTAGTATTAGAGGATACTCATCTAAGGGGGCCCACTTGGTGAGAAATTTGTCCTTTATCTTAGTTTATCCTATTTATTACTTTTTGTTTGGTAATTAGTTAAGAATCTGGCATTGATTGTTCCCGCAGCCACTATAATTCCATTCTATGACTGTTCCTACATCCAAAGTAGAAAGAGTAGTTTCCTATTTGTTTGCTCAGATTTTCTTTTTTTTTCATACATTTTATCTTAGTATAGCTGTTGGTTGATGTTCAACATTTATGTTATTCCTTTCCAAGTAATTTACTTTTAGTATTGTGTCTTTCTTAGCTGTAGAATGAAAATGGCTACTTTGGGTTCCTAGTGCACATACTATGTTGACCCATTTCAAGTTCATGTCCCTGGTTTGAAAAGTTAAATGCACCTTCATGATGATTGAAATAGCTATTCAAGTTGGATGTCCAATCTCTGAATCATGGTTGTAAAGGCCTAGTTGTTAAATCATTGTAGGAGGCCAACAATTGTATCATATTAAAACTTGATTTTATGCACTAACTATAAATAACAATCCCATCCCATGAGCTGCAACTTATTCAATATTTCATAAGCCGAGTTGCTTCATAGCTTGCTATGCCAATTTGATAGTCTTTAAATGTCTGATTTGAAACCTTTTTCCTGAAAACTGCTTGCATTGTGATTTTGTACTTGTTATCTGATTTTCATCTGTGGAGTTGTGTTTTGTGCTTGGTATTCAATTTACTTTTGGTTCATGATTCTAAATCCTCTAAAGGCTAGGACAACATGCCTTCTCTCTATCCCTGCTAGCTTGTGTCTCACCCAATCTGGATAATAAATGGTGCGATGTTTATTGCCTTAGAGAATATTCTTAACTGAATTCATTTAAGTTCATATTGATAGCTATGTGTTATATTTTGGCAATTCGATAGCCTAGACTTATCTCTGTTCTTTTTAATTTTTCATGAGGCTAATTGAGTATCATATATTTTGCATTCGTTTATGTTCTCCTAGAATTATTCCTTGTGCCTACCTTATTTAAACCGAGTCTACAAAGTGGTCTGTGAATTTATTCATGTTTATTCATTATATCTGAATTTCAATCAATGTATGTTTTTGTTGGGTTTTTGTTCACATTTATTCTCTTTCATAAGTATGTTGTTTGATATTCAATTCGATGGCTTTAGCGATGTTTAGGTAAGCTTTAAACTCATACTCTATCAATCAGATTAGCTCCCAATGCAAGTACATGAATAACCCTATGTTTCCCTCATTTTATTTGTGCTATGAGATATCGTCCAAGAAACATCTCTGATATTTTAACATGCCTAAATCCTCATACACTTGCTAACAGACTCAAAACCAACAGCGTATATGTTTCCAAAGATTGCTAGTGATCATCTTAAAACAATTTCAAAAAGAGTTTATTTTCTCTTTTTGTTGCATGACATCTAGGTTTTATATGTTTTACTGTTTACCTACATTGGCTTATGTTTATTCAAAATAGAGAAATGAACATACACAGATGAACACCAGATTTATGTGGGAAAACCCTTACAGGAGAAAAACCCACCACAACAAGAAAAACCCCTTTGTATTACAGTAACAAAATTACATACAGAGTACGGGCTTCACTCTTTGATGTCAATTTACAACAACATTCAAGTTACAATGCTCTCAAAATTGAATTCACACTAATTACTCAACTGTTCATCCAACCTTTCATCGAACCAAACATCATCTTCAATCTCAGAGTATATCCATGTCAACCCTGGTTTGTTGAACTTCCTCACAAGAACAACCACAATAGTCTAACTTCCAATGGTTCCCATTCTGCTCCCTGATTGGTCGAAGACAAACCATGTAGGATATTCTTTCAATCGGTCAAAGCATTCAAACTGTGTTCACATGTCGGTGAGACACTAGCCGTGTCTCCCCAATGCGACAAAGCCCAACCGTCGATACTGCCAAGAGTCATCACCTTCGGCAAGAGGTTACACTGAGTTCACAAGCGATGTTCAAAAGTCACATAGACATTAGCATTCCCATCGGCGAGACTATTTCTATTCACCAAGAGATCATACCGAAACAACCATGTTACTCTGAAATGTCCTACCATTGGTGAGACTTCATCCATCACTAAGAGTTCTTACCGAAGCCTCCATGTTACCCCGAGACCACCTTTCGCCAGGAGTCATATTGACAACAGCCAAAGCATCGACGAAACAAACATCTGTCACCAAGAGTTCTTACCGAACCCTTATGTTACCCCAATGAATCCAAGTGTATAACTATTGGTGAGACATCTCACATCGCTAAGACTTCATACCAAAGAAAAAATTTCAGCCAAGAGTCTCCCCGATAACATCAGTCACCAGGAGTTTCCCTAATAACCTTTAGACACCAACTCGTCGGTAAGAGATAGAAACTTTCACAGCAACCAACATGTCATAGCGATAGCTCTAGTCGGCAAGATAGTAACAAGGTCTTGGTGACCTGAGAATTCCATGCACAACTGCTAGTCGACCAGACAGTAAGAATGTCACACCAACTTTTCTCTTTCGGAGGTTTTAGCTTATGAGATTGAGGCACATAATTCCAACAGTTTTTGAGCTCAACATTGTATCTTAGATAGCTCTTTGTTCAAGGATGAGAGATCAGTTCCAGGACAACAATGAGGTGCACTGGTGTCTCTCAGGTGCGTTGGTGTCTGTAAAGCCAAGGGATCGAAAAGACAATGTGAACTAGCCAAAAATGAGCTAGCAGCCTAGCTAGCAACTTCTAAAAGAGCAAAACAACACTATGAAATACAAAAAGTGCAATCAAAGGGGATAGAGAAAATATACCAGAGCTAAGGTGATGAAGATGATTTTGTAGAAGAGTCTATTTTCCAGCTAGCTCCTCGAAAGCACATACTCCTACACACAAAAAGAGAGGAAAATGTTGGGTGGCTATATAGAGGCCTACCTCAGTCAGACCCCCATTTAGGTGTTTCCACCTCCATGGACAACCAGGAAAGCAAGATAAAGGGAACAATATAGTAAAGAGCACAAAAGCACTATAAAACAATAAAGTGCTAACTCAATCAAGTGATAGAAGGAAGGAAAGGGAAGCTTACCACCTCCACCAAGAGCACTCAAGGCTACTTGGGGGAGAAAATGTGAGTACTTGAGCCTCTGCTACAATGGTTTTTCATTCCCAACTTTCTCTACCAAAGTGATGGAGTGTTGTGTTTTGTTGCAATGAAATGCTTGAAATATTGCTTGGAGTGTTGGATTGAATGCTTGAAGTTGTCAAGAGTGAGATCAATGCTTGGAAGAAGATGAAATGCTTGCTCAAGGGATGAATTTGAAGAAGGGATGGAGAAAAATGGCCATATTTGGGTCGGTCAGCCGAAGGGGGCATTAAAACTTGACTCCCAATGAGAAGTGTAATGCCTCTATAGGTTCAACCGTAGGAATTTTCTAGGGATGTAAGCACACTGTGTGGACGTATGTGTGCCACGTGGGCGTCCCTGACAAAAATGCCTTCACCAAAACTCAAAATAGGTGTCAAGTGGGATGAAAGTATTAGGATTAGTTAGAATTAAGCCTCCAAACATGGTTTTCTAAGGTGGATAAAGGAAAAAAAGGGATTTGCACATGGGGTGTAAATTTACTCCTATACATTTTTCCCCCACTTTAGCAAGCATAAGTACTAATGAGTGCTTGGTAATGTAGATCAAGGAGAGAGTAAGGTTAGAAATGTATACTTTAACCATCAAGGAAGCAGAACACAATCTTCCATACCTTAAGGTGTAGGGCAAGCAAAGGACTCCATAGCTGCTCAAAACTATGAAGTTGAAAAAGAATGTGCCTTATAGGCTCCCAGTCCTGCAAGGAAGGTGTCCCCCAAAAACTCTAGCATGGAGGATACCATGTGAAGCAAGCACCTTATAGGCCCGTAGACCAACATGGAAGGTGTCCTCCAAAAGCTCTAGCATGGAGGAAACCCAAAGGAAGCACCTTACATTCTCTTAGTTCTACAAGAAGGTAGACCCCAAAAACTCTAGCATGGAGGAAACCTAAAAATGCAAAATCCGCAGAGTTAGGAAGCAGCCACGTAAGCAAGTAAGCGGATATTCACACAGACAGTCGATGATTAGAAAGTATTTCAAAGAGATCCCTTGGGAACCCTTCAAAAGAAGAGGGATCCACTCAAATGATGCATTTTTTGAAAGGTGAGGTCTAGTTAGGCTACCCCCGAGCTAGACACGAAGAAATAAAATAGGTCTAGTTAGGCTACCTCCAAGCTAGATGTGAGAGAATTCATTCGAGATAAAAAAATTCAAAGGGGCACTAATGCATTTGACTGCAAAATACGACGAAACTGTCCAACAAAATATGTAAAATTCGATGTTCGTCGGGTGCTTGTAAAATTTGATGTGTAATTTCCAATTGTTTCAAAAGTTTATCCCCGACGTCCGTCGAAATATCGACGAACCTGGTGTTCGTCGAAATGTCAGCTATTATTTTCGTCGAATGTTCGACAAACATGAAAAATTAAAAAAATCAAATTGTGGCCGACATAAAGAAAAGTGAGTTCGCGCCTGATGTATTGCGACAGTGTTTTGCTCTACTTGAGACAGTTTGTGGAGAACTACGGAAGATTTTCCTGGGAAAAATCAGAAAAAATTCAAGAAGATATCACCAGGTTGAGGATAGTCATTGTCTTTTTGCAGAATTCAGTTGTGAAGTCAGATTTGTAGTTCCAGGTTTGAAAATCATATTTTAAAGCAATATCTCATCAGATTTCATTTGTAGAGGTTAAGGGTTTTGGAATTTCATGTCCAGATTTTGTTGTGTGGAATCACCATAAGATCACAACGGAGGAGCAGATTCTTGTGATGTAATTATGTGATCCATAACTGTATTGGTCATTGCACAGTTGTGCTATAAGCAAATCTGAGGATGCATTCATGTGTGACCCAAGTTTAATGTGGCTATGTTGTGATAGAAATGGAGGCACTCATATAATGTAGTTAATTCAGGTTGTATAATGTAGGTATCAATCATCATTGGGTGCATTCAGGTTGTCTCAAGTTTAACAGGATAGGATGTAATTATAGCATGATCGAAGAGTGATTACTTCTTGCTGCAATAAAGAGCCTATAACTCTGGTTGATATGCAGAGTGGTTGTGTTATATCAATTATGTAGTGCATTCAAGCACAACCCATGTTTAATGGGCTATTCTAGAGAGTGATCAAGATTTTCTAAACCTTATGAATGTAACTTGACATATATTTGCATAATCTGAAATTCCTTTCAGAGGCTTTTGAAGTATCAATGTATCCTATATAGGGTTTAGAATGATTTCTTTTAATTAAAAAAATAAATAAATGATGTATTTTCCTGTAATTAGATAATGTGGAGATCTCCTAAATCTGCCCCACACACTATCCTCTTTGGCACTGTATTCATTACTCGATACTAGGTTTTGCATGTGACATCTTTAATATCTTCATGACTGTGGCTTTTAAATAGATCTCTTTGGCTTTAATCCTTTTCATGGTAACCCTTGAGTTCCACAATCCACCTTTAATCTCT
>VDFB02018317.1:0-21842 GCA_007258455.2 Sequoia sempervirens
CAAATAGAATTTTTTTTTTAAAAAAAACCTAGTATTTTAGAAACTACATTCAATTTTCTACAGATTCTATTCTTACATATTTTTGAAATAATATAGATAACTTATTCAAATTTTTACGTCAAGTTCCCTAACTCTGATTTTTGTGATTTTTTTGCCACTTAAGGACCTATTTTTTCCATGATGATCCTACACATAACCTTACAACTCATCAAACCCTTACTATGAAATTTGCAAACTTGTTTGAGATGGCTAGCTTGGATATATATCTTGAATCAAAGGAATACTTGATAGATCTTGATTTGAGTTGCTTGATTGAATCAAAATCCTACATCACAAATGTTAGCACAAAAACACACATTATGCGAGAATATTTTTGATAGGATGCTTGAATCTTGATGATGGCTCCAAATGCTTGATGAATTTCTCTTGAATGCTTCAACACTTGAGTGCTTAGAGTGCTTAGATTGCTTAGATATGAAAAAATGAGAGAAAGGAACCTTATATTTATACTTATCTATGTTTAATATCCCTAAATTACACCACAACAAGATGACATATGAATTCATTATTTAAAGGAGGTTATTTATCTTGCCAGAATTTGAAATTAAATCTCAAAAATACCTTAAGGGGGACTAAGATGCCCTAGGTGATGTCTTAGTCCCGAGGCATGAAACTTAGGGCACAAACTCCAAAAAGGGCCCCATTTAAGGCACACTTGAAATCAACGTCCCAAAACCTTTGGGGGAAAAAGACGCCCTAGGTGGCATCTTAGTCCCAATGCAAAAATCAAGGACACTTAGAAAAAATCATTAAATTATCATTTATCCACTAATGTTGTTTGAGATTAGCCATAAAAAGATATAGTTCAGAACACTTGCAGATGCAAAATAGGACCAATTAAGACACAAATAGGGATAAATAAAGCAAGGCGGGCCCAAACAAGTGTGAAAATTCAAGGGTATGCATTTTTCTACACTACAAGAAGTTTTACTAGAAGTAAACATAGAGCCTTCCTTGCCTCTAAAAGAGAAGTTAAAGTTATTAATGGATTCTTTTAAAGATCATTCTTCACACATTGAGAAAAAGGTAGAGAAAGAAGCTTTGAGAAAGGTAACAGATAAGAGAATGGTTGAAGCATCTAACTGATGTGCTAGTGTACACAATAAATTTTAGAAAAACATAGATATGTTTAAGAATTATGTGGATGAATTTACTACTCTTTATCACTTTTTTCTAAAACGGTCAAGCTCCACCATCAAAGGTCATATTGACTCCACTGAGTCACATCTTACTAAATTAGTCATCATATGATTTGTTAAGGGATATGGATGGATCAATAAGAGAACAAATAGAAAATATTCATTTGTAAATGTCTTTACTTCAAGACCAAAGAGAACATATAAAGAGACAATTTGGAAAATTAAGGGAAGCAATCAACTTGAGACTTGCTTCATCATCTTGATTGCTTGATGAAGTAGAAAAAGTTATTCAAAAAAATGAAAGCTCCAAAAAATATAGATGAGGTTGAGGACTTATGTAGGTAGTTTCGATATCAAAATCACTTTCTCACTTTAGCAAAGGAAAACTAGATTATAACTGTGGCATGTAACTTAAATAAATTCATAAGAATATTATGATAATTTTTGCAGATAATTGTAGTATCGTTTTTGGCTTTTGTTGAAAATATTTTGTTCATAGCATCAATTTTGAGGCATCTCCATCTCAAGGGGAGTATATAATAAGGGGAAGTTTATACAATGTTGTAAATAGAAGATATCATGCCCTTTTCCCTTGATTTCAAAGGGGGAGAGAAGAATATGTGTTGCTATCAATGACAAAGGGGAAGATTGTTGGAAATAGTTGTCATTTATTTCAACCCAATATGGGTTTTCATTGAAGTCAGATGTGTGTACTGAAGTTTGTACATACTCTAAAGATAGTTGCAAGATGTGATATTAGTTGGTGCAATTTTGTAGAGCTATATGAGGGAGAATAATGTTCAAACTAGTAATTAATTGTGGTGTGGAGGTTGGTACACAAGTTTTTATGTGTCTAAAATATGTTTACATTGATATCATTTCAGTTGGTGTACCACACATAGAGATAAGGTGAAATATTTTCACTAAGGTATTCCTAGTGCAGACTCTAAGAAAGAGTCTTGGTATTTCTATCTACTTCCTTCTATTGAGAAAGACTTAGTCTTGTGGTTTAGAAGATAATATGGATGAATGGTGAAGGTGTTATTTCCAAGAATGTAGATATTTACTCCATCTACAGAAAAAGTTATAGATGAAAATTTTCTAGTCTATGCCCTGGTAGAGTAATGCAACATTGAAGGTTTGTTGGAATGATGCACATTCCTTTGAAAATGAAGAGATTTCCTTGCCATTTTATGAATATATTCAATGATTTTCAAAGATTACTACTGGTCCAGCCATCGATGGATGGTTTAGAAAGAATAGTCCAAACCATGTAGCTTGGAGTCAACATAGCATAAATAACACAAGAAAATAATCTTTAAATATGGGGTATGTGCTGGATCATCATGGAAAAAACAGGCCCTTACATGGCAAAAAATTCAAAAAAATCAAAGTTAGGCGACTTGACGCAAAAAATTGAATAAGTTATCTATATTATTTCAAAAATATGTAAGAATAGAATCTATAGCAAATTGAATGTAGTTTCTAAACTACTAGGTTTATTTCTAAAAAAACATATTCTATTTGGTAAAAAACTAAAATTTTAATGCAGTAGTACTTAAATTTTAGGGAAAAAAATAAGAAGTAGGTGTTTGTCTAACCACCCTAACCACAATAAAATGATAATTATTTTTTATAATGTTTTAGATAGAATTAGAGGACTCATGTTCAGATGTGATGCATTTTTTTTGTAATTTTTTTCCAAGTAAATAATTAATTGTGAATTTTTTATTACAACTTTTAAAAAATATAAAAACTTGTATGTCTGACCACCTTAACTTGGTCAAAACTTCATGAAATTCAATTTTTCTTTTTTAAATCTTATATTACGTGAAGCATAGAATGTGATGCATGTTTTGGATTCCAAAAATGTGACACCATTTGAAAGCTATATATGCTTTTTCATTCAGCCTATCAATTAGGACTTTAGTTGTAATTCAAATAGAAAATGAATAATAATTACTAATTAAATTCAAAGTAAAGCATAATTTATATTGGTGGAAATATGAGAATCTCCTTTAAAAACCCTTTTCATTTCATCAATTTTGAGTAAAAAAAGTCATCAGCCACATACCCTACAAATACCCATCATATCGCTACTTTTTGGCACATTAGGATCTTGCACATACCCTATGATTCTTTATTAAACTGGCAATCCTACATGCAAAATATTCCTCATGAGAGAATAACCACAACTCATAGGCCTACCACAAGGGCATTCAACATTACAACTAACCAAAGGTCTTATTAAAATCCCTCGATGGGGAACTACAAGAAAATATTGAATCCTAAAACATACTTCTAAAGCTACCAACTTCCTATGAGTTACAAATGATTATAAATATCCTTCTCAAGCTCCAACAAAGGTTCACATTGACTACAAGGGCTTACAAAACCTAATGAATGAACAACTGTGAAGGTCAGCCTCAAAATATAAAAAGATAATCCTTCATGAAAAGAAATGACTTGTGAATCTCCAAGATAGATCCATTGGACCCAAAATTCATGTATGGTGTCTTGTTAATCTTTGCACATTATGGAATAGGTCCACACTAAGAAATCTAGACCAAGTCGACCCCAAATACTTTGACTATAAGATACAATGAAATTCTAAGAGAAATAACTTTTAGTAGACAAATGCAAATGATAAGAAATATGGCTATGTAATAGATGTTGATGTGGAGATGATATATCCTACTCCATGAGCTAAGAAACAATAATATGGTGAAATGCAAAATGAAATGGCTAAACTACAATTGAATGAAATGCAACAAAATAATTTTTTTCTGTTGATACAAGATTGCTTTACAACCAAGGATGCTCCTGCATCAGACTCTTGAGGTTGGAAGAAAAGGGAATCCCTCACTTTCTATTGCTAAGAGGAAAACCAATACAATTCACCTTAGCTTGAGAAACCATGATGAATCCTACACTGGTCTATCTTTCCACTTCACATGATATTCTTTTTGTTGCTTGTTTCTAGTGCTCCTTCTACTTCTAGTATCCAAAATCTATTCAATATTCTCTAAATGTGGATGTGGTAATTGCTCCTTCAAATCCACTTCATTGCTACTGCACATTGACTATTCTTCATGACACTCATTGTAGTGTCAAAATATGGGTCTTTTGACATTTTCACACTTGTTTGGGTCCTCCTTGTGTATTTTGGCTTAATGTTGCCTTGATTTAGTGTTGTAATGTGGATAATACATTCACATTAGGTCTTGAGCCCTTGTAAACTAATATAATTTAATGGTTCCTTGCAAAAGTGTTGTAACACACTTTCACACTTTTCTAGGGTTTTATCAATTAACTAAGCATAATAAATATAATTTTAATCATCATTAATTAATCTTAATATTGCCTTATTTGAAGTTTTGTAAATTTTTGTAACACACTTTCACATTCCTCTAGGCTTGTCATTAATAATTGGGATTTCTCATAATTTTATTGACCCTATTTTTCATCCACAAGCCTCATTTATTGCATCTTTTTGAGGATAATCTTGAAACCAATCATTAACCAATCATAATTAAGGTGTTATTGGCTTGTGTGGCCCATATTTAGTGTCTAGGACTCATTCACCACCTTGGGAAAATGAGTCCCACCTGGATTTTTGGGTTCCAAACCTCTTTTTACACCTTTCTAAGCACTTTTGATTTTTGGTTCGGGCATACATTATGCCAAATGGGACTCATTCACCACCTTGGGTGAATGAGTCCCACGTGACCAAAATTCAAATTTAATTCAAATTTACAATGATATTTTATTCTCCTAGATCTGATGTTGACTTGTAGTGTTGTAATTTCGAGAATTCTTGCATAATTAAGTATAAATACAAGGTTCTTTCACTCATTTTCACCTAATACTTTTGTGAGAACATTCTTAATGGAAAGTTGAGTTCACAAGAACATTCAAGGACATTCAAGAGTAGAATTCTTCATCAATTGTTGTAGAAATTCCAGATCCATCATCATGGCAAGTTTTTAATTACACTATTTCATGCTTCATGATTCATTATCTTATTTCAGCATTTGGTTTAATTACCTAAAAAGGGTTTGACCAAGGAAAACTCCTATTCCCTAACAATCAACATGTTTTCCCCTCTTTAATGTATGATTGTAGGTTTGTAGAGTGAAGAAAAGTGGATTTGAAGCCTTCAAAAATACCAAAATGACAAAGTTACAAATGTTGTCAAACTTGTCAAGAATCATAGAAACTCGGATCTAGGGAAAAATATCCATCCAACTTGCATGAAATCAGTGGGAAAGTGTTTATTTTATCCGTCATCAAAGAAATTCAAAGTTTTAGTTCAAGATTCTTCTCATGGGATACTTCATCACAAATTGAGACTAATCCACTAGTTTTGGTGAATGAGTCCCACTATATGATTTTCAGAGATCTTTGCAGATTTGGATACCCCTTTGGTCGAGACTTCATCCTGTGCAGAGACCCCAATCTGGGATTGATTCACCCAGAATGGCGAATGACTCCCATCAAGCTTAAAAATCAACATTTCCAAGATTTCAGAACTCCATTCCATCTCCAACAAGTTTCCAAGTGCACACTCTCAGTTTAGAGCTTTTTGTTTTATTTCATTTCCATTTCTAAGTCATTTACATCAAGTTTGCATCAAACTAGGATTTTCATTTCGTCTTGCATATCATTATATTTTCTAAGTTTAAACTTGGTGGTGAACCCTTCCTATAATTTGAAACCATACCCTAGGATACCTTATTTTCAAATCTCTTGCCTCTATTCCATTCTTGGGGTGAGATCTCTAGGGTCATCCTTGAATGTGAAGTTTAGAAGATTTTTTTCCCTAGGTTCTAAACCCTAGTGGAGACAAAATTATATCTTTCATTTTGGTGAACATGCATGTTGAATACCTTCTTTTTTGATTTGGAGTCCATCATCATCCTAGAATTAGCTTGCATTAACATTGCATTAGGATTTGCATTAGTTAATTTGCATTGTATGGTTTCAAAATTTTGAATTTGTGATTCAAGTGCATATATGTTGCATTTTTGCATCTCAAATCATTGAAAAACATTTGAAAACTGCATTTGCACTTAGGTTACACATCATACAACATAAAAAGTGTCAAAATCCATTGAAATTTCCTAAAATTTTAGAAAAAATCCCTAATAGGACTCATTCACCACCTTCAGTGAATCATTCCTAGAAAAGATCTGAAACAACCTTTTACAACACTAAAAACCTTGTTTTTAAGCTTATGTTTGCTACCATTGGTTAGTTATTTCATTGGATTAACTTTCTATTACATGCATTTCACTAAATCTAGCTTAAATTATTCCATTTCATGCATTGCTTCATTCCAAATTTGCATTTACAAAATTCCATTTTTAGATCATTGCATAGTGTAATCAGAAAATTATCTTGCTTGAAAACTAAAAATTGCATTTCATTTTAAGTCCTTACATTGCATTTTAAGTTTGCATAGATTACTATTCAAAAAATTTAGCTTTGTTCTTTTCTAATTTTGCAAAGAAAAAGTTAGTCAATAAACATGTTAGTCATTCATTCAATGCATTCCCTAGTTATAAGAGTCTTTTAAGGCAAAAAAGTGGACATGTTCATGCTTTCCTTAAACCTACACCCCCTTTTATCTATCCTATTTGTGAGGATGATGTGATAGAAGAACATATAAGCATGGACATTCATGATGATCATACTTGTTCTTCTCCCTATACCTCTCCTTTTCATGACGAAGGTATCTTGATGAAATAAGATGCAATCATTGAGAATCATGAAGGTCTTGTTTTCTCTTCTCCTCATCACCCTTGGGAAGATAGTATAACAATAGATAATGAAATTATTGCCACCACCTTACTTAATTTGCATTCCTCTCCCAACATTTCGCCTACTTATGACAATGCTACAATCATGAATGACCATGAAAATGGCATTTGTGAGGAAGAAATGTTGGTGTTAGTAGATCTAATTATTGAGAGCTTTGAAAATCCTACTTCTCCAACTTGGGAAGATAGTATAGGGAATAAGGGTGTAATTGTAGATAATCATGATAATCACATTGACTCTTCTCCTAATATCCTTCATAGTAATGAAGATGATAGTTTGGCGTTAGAAGATATAATTGAAATTCATGACAATCTCATTTCTCCCTTTCCTAATGCTCCTACCATATGGGAAGATCTATTTGGTAAGCATGAAAGTCATAGTGGTCCTTCTCTTGATGCCTCCCTTAATTGTGATGAAGGTGCTCTACAAAATCTAGCCATGGATGAAAATATTACAAGCTCTCCTACTAGGGTATCTAATATGGCACAAGAGAATGAAATCTTAGAGAAAAATGACAAACAAATAGAGCCTTCCCCTAATATCCCCACTGTTGATAAACAAGACAATTTAACCATTGATCATTCCCCTACTTTTGATGAAGTCATTTTGGAAGAACCAACCTATGAATATCAAGAACATTTGGTTTGTAGTTCTCCTAACAACTCTCCTCCTAGGGAGAATATAATGGTGCAAGAAAATGACAATAATAATAATGTGGCTTCCATAGGTGATGATAAAAAGATGATTTTGGATTTCCCTTTATTAGAAATTGATGCAGGAGCATCCAGGGTGTAAGAGAAATCTTGCATCACCCAAAAAAAATGTTGTTTCTTTTCAATAAGGGCTAAATTTGGTAGGGTTACTATTTTGTAAGTTTGCATTTATGCATAGTTGGACACGAAATATTACACAGACCTCCAAAACGGTAAATTGAAGCCAATGGCAAAGAAATCACTTCAATACCATTTGTCAATTGAGAGATATTAAAATTTTAATTTTCAAAAATCCTAGTAAAATCTTTGGGGTCAATTTTGAGGCACTTAAAGGCTCCAAATAGGCCTAAAAATTGGTGGAAAATGAAAATAGTTGGCCTTTAGGCACTAATTTTTGGCACAATCTTTCTAAACAACTTCACGAAAAAGGTATTATAATGGAAAATCCAATGGTCAGATCAAAAGTTATGACCTTGTGAAGTTGTAATACCAAAATTAATAAAATTTCAAAATATCTTCCTGAGGAAGTTACACTTTCTAAAAGACTCTAGGGTGGTTACATCTTCCAAATAAAGGATGTAAAGGGGGACTATAGAGGGGAGGTGAGAGTAGAGTAGATGGTGGCTCCAATTTGCATACTTCTAGATTTATGTAATTAGAAAGCCCATGTGATGGAAAATATAATGTTGTAATTTCATTTTCATTTTAGTGATAATAGAAAATATTTGCTTTCCTTCATGCATTTTGTTTGTGCCATTATCTATTGTTTTTGTGATTTTTAGATTGTAAGGGGAGTACCCTTCATCATAAATACATCAAACCAAGACCATTGAGGTTATGAATGCACAAGTTTCCATTAGATCCCCTTCGATTAATCAACCTCCTACATATCTTGTGGGACATCCTAAGAATCCTCTAATCCTTTCCCCACCTTCACGCAAACCTCAAACTCACAAAAAAACCGAACTTATCCTTTACCCACCTTCACACAAGCAACAAACTCAAAACAAAATCGAACATATCCTTTACCCACCTAAGAATAATGTATCACACCAACTAAGTCATGATATTGTTGCTCATACATATAACACTAGGAACAATCCACAACCAAGACAAACACCTTCAACATCCTTCCCATTGTCTAATTCTATCCTACCTAACCCTATCTTATCGAGTCCTCCTCGTGGAAAGGAGTATGATCTTTTCAAACAAATTAAAAATACTCCTGCTAAGATATCATTGTGGGACCTTATTCAAGCCTCTCCTCACTATAACAACTTGATTCAAAATTCCTTGCAACAATTTCCTATCCCTTCTAATGTGCAACCAAATGACAGAAACCATGATTCAAGGAATAAATGCTAACATTATTTTCCACCAAAGTGAACTCCCCCCTTTGGAAGTGCAAAAACAAAATGATGCTTTCATGATCATAGCTCAATTCAATAGGATAGGTATAAATTGAACCCTTGTTTATAATGGCTTAGCCCTTAATGTGTGTAGCATAAACCTCTTGGATAGGCTTTGTTTGGATAAGTAAAAAATTAAACGGGTATCTTTATCTATTAGTGGATTTGACAATGTTGGATGGGAACCACTCAGTGTGATTACTTTGCCTATTAGAGTTGGAAAAGATACATTAGAAACATTGATCCATGTTATGCCCCACGCTCTTTCATATAATCTCCTTTTAGGTAGGCCATGGATTCATGCAATGAATGGGGTACCTTCTACTCTACATTGTAAAATAAAGTATGTATACAACAACAGAGTGTACACACTTGACGTTGATAATGAGCCTTATATTGTCTTACAACTTGAGAAAAATAATGAAAACCCCTTAAAAAAATTAATTCCAACTACACAGTAGAACGCATGCAATAGAAAGACAAAGCAAAACACATTGAAGAAGTCACAAAGCTATTATAATATGATTGGGGTTCCTTATACTTCAAACCAACAATCATGGGAGAATAAAAGATCATAAAAAAGATTCGGACAAGGGAAAATAAAAAGCGGTACTATCAACACAAAATTTAGACGACCCTTCAAAAAAATCCACCTCAACCACTTTAAAAGAAAAATAAAATTACACAAAAAACTTTGATGAACTTAATCGTGAACAACCATTGAATCCAAAAGAGATGAAGATTTATGGAAAAATTTATGAGCTTATGAAACAACTTGGATATAGCAGAAAATGATGTGGTGCTAAAGAACAAGGTATCTATGTCCATATAGAGCCTAACACGCAAGAAACAACTCTTGGTCTTGGTTATTGTCCTTTCATAGAAATCAACGCATCAAACAAGCCTTCAATCACATCAACTTGCTCTTACAAAAGATTATTCTAAGCCAAATTTAACAATAATGCATCTTGAACTAATAGACACTAGTGTTCTTGTTTGTTATCCTTTGCAATAAATGAAACAAACAAATACATCTTCACTTAATTTCAATGTCATCTCACAAAACACTAATGATTTAAGTTCGTTAGATTTTACACCCTCATATAAAGGAGAGAAAAAAATCTTGTAATCTATTCTTGCATAGGTATGACATCTTGTACTAAGCAAGAGATATCTTTGTCACAAAATAAAGGAAAATCTTCTACCATTGATCAAGAAGGTATCATATTGAGACTCCTCCAAGATCATTTGATATCCCTTCCTCCAAGAACACAAAAGAAATTCTACTACAATACTTCATTTTGTGCCTATCATAGAGTTCATCGTCATTCAACTAATGAATGTAAGGATTTGAGTAACAAAATTCAATATCTTAAGGACTATGGTGCTCCTCCTTGGGTTGAAGCACCTAGTTTCTCTAATTGATTCTTATTTTCATCTTATTTGACTCATCCTTGTCTTGCACTAAGTGGGGACAAGGGGTTAGATAGCCTTGTCCCCATATGTCTCTTGTCATTTTCTCTTTTGGTTAGTTGATCACCTTTCATGTACATCTAAGAGCAAGCTTGGGATGTGGATGACATGCCTTAAGTTGGCTCGCATGTGACATACTACCTTTTTCATGACGTGGCTTATCAGAAACATATGACTTGGCATAGGGCTTTTTGAATAAGCTCTCATGTCTTCTCCTACTTTAAAAAAGTTTCTCATAGTAATGGTGTTAGCAACCACTTTAAAGTGGGGGAATACATTGAAACTCATCAGGTTTCATTGTGTGATTTCTTTCTTCTTGTGATGCGTCATTTTCTTGGTGGTGTCATTGGCCTTGATTCCCTCCAAGGGTGTGATATTTCTTAGACTTGTCCTCTCTTGAAAACATTAGGTGTGATGTTCCCTAAGAAGAGACCTTTCATGAATTAAGAAAAATCCCTTTGCATATTCCTTGTACTATTTTGCATTTACAATGTCTATGAGTTTCAAGCATACAAAGTTTTGTTTTGTTGGCAACACAAGGGCAGACAACTAGGAGAGGGGGGTGAATTAGTTGTCATAGAAATTTAAACCTTATTCAACTTATTAACTTTATTCTCAGATCTAATTATTAACCATGAAAGCATAAATCATCAAAACATAAAAAACACACATAACACCAAGATTTTTACGTGGAAACCCTGTTAGGGGAAAAACCACGTGGAGGTCATTCCACAATATTATACCCTATTAAAAGTATAAGAAATGAAAATATGGGGAATGCACTTGCATTCAAGCACACTGCCTAGAGTTCACAACTCAATTACAATAGGGCTAACCGCCTAAAGGAAGACACACTCTCTTACAGAAAGAATCAGACTACATCCACAGGGATTTGAACTAATAAAATAGCATCTACTAATGCCTAATCACAGTTCTGGTTAAGCGCATGAACATTTCTTCACTCTTCTTCACTCTTCTTCACACTTTTCTCTACCTTGAAATGATTAGGACTTTATTTGCACATACACACACACTCAAAATCCACTCACACACATCAATTCAAATAAACAATCGCTCTTATATATCCGCACCAAGAAATTTCATCCCTACATGTCAGCCTCAACAAAATAATAAAATGAATATAAACTGTTGGCCCAAAATAATAAAGATTATTAATGCGAATCAACCAAGGTTGGCCACAACTTAGTGAAGACCCAAATCAACATCTCCAACGTGAAAACGCTTCAATTAATTACTCCTTGAAGATCCACAACACACTACAACCACCATGTTGGCCAAGAACAAGAAAAACATGAACACGCAAGAGAAAATTGCCAACCACAAGCACAACGACCAATATGGAAATGCAACAAAGATAGAACATGGTCTAGAATCATCCACAAACATCACGAATCACTAGAGAAGAATCCACAACAACTAAACTAACTAAAATAGCATCATCTCTAGTTAGGAACACCAACTGAAGCAATAGAAAAACTGTCAAAATATAAATCTTCATAACTTGATCAAATCTTCACACGGATCTTTGAAACTTGATGTGGATAAACTAGATACACTCAAAAACAAACTCTTTAGTCCACAACCTTTGATCATCAACATACAAAATTTACCAACATACTGAACTTCACTTCACCACTGACAATCTGCAACTTATCTCATTACAATTTTCTCAATATCCTTGACATATATAAATTCTAATGAATTAATGCTAATAGTGTTGACATCAATGACAACCACATATCAGAAACACAACCACAACATCCAACAATCTCACCCTTTGGCATTGATGGAAACACATGATGTGAAAAACACCATCAATGCAACTAACTCTTGACACTTACTCCCCCTTAGGTTTTGACTCATTAACTCTTTCACATGATCTTCTCCCCACAAGGCTCTTCTCCCTAGATAATCACCAATTTTTCACGACTCTTCGCCCCCTTTGGCATATATGACAAAGATCTCTAAGCTCCACACAAACTCTGAACCACATGTCTAAGCATCTTAACATATGACGACTCCCCCTGAGTAGCAGCCACTACAACATCAATCTGAAACAAGATATGACTATGAAATGCATGAATTGATGCAATGCAATGCATCCTTAGTTTTGATTATGAGGGAAAATCACCCCTAACTTCCCTCTAAGATACTTAAAAGTATCCTTAGGAAACGACTTGGTAATCACCCCTAATTTTCTCCTTAGTAGGCACATACTCTAGTCTGGCTTCCTTTTCACTCACCTTTTCTCTCAAAAAGTGAAACTTAATAGATATATGATTTTTCTTTGAATGCAACATTGGATTCGTAGATATGTTAATAGCACTTGAATTTTCACTAAATATAGCAATAGGTTGATTATACACAACTCTAATATCCTTCAACATCTATTTCATCCATAGGACTTGAGTACAATTGTTAGCAGCGGCAATGTATTTGACCTCTATAGTAGATAAGGAAATGACACTATGCTTCTTACTTAACAATGAAATCAGCTTCTTACCCAAGAAAAATGCTCCACCACTAGTACTTTTCCTATCATTTATATCTCTTTCCATATCAGCATTAGTAAAGGCACTCAAAGTAAGATCATCATCTTTAGGATACCATAGGCCAAAATCAACTATTCCCTTCAAGTATCTAAAAATTCTCTTCACAGCAGTCACAAGAGATTCCTTTGGATCAATTTGAAATATTGCAACAATACATACAACATTAATGATATTAGGCCTGGTTTGAGTTAAATATAACAATCCACCAATAATTGATCTATATCTAATCTGATTTTCCTTTGGAGAATCATCTTTTGTTGTCAACTTGCATCTAGTCACCATAGGTGTACCAATTGGCTTTGAATCTTCCATATCAATCTTCTTCAACAATTCCTTCACATACTTGGACTGAGATATAAAAAAATCCTTTGTCTAACTGGGTAATTTTCAATCCCAAAAAGAATTTCATCTCACCAATCATTGACATTTCAAATTCACTCTTCATCTCATTAGCAAACTTCATGCACAAACCATCATCTCCTCCAAAAAATATATCATCAACAAAGACTTCAACAATAAAATCTTTATTACCATTCTTGAAATATAAATTACTATCAGCAGTACCTTTGTTAAATCCAAGCTTCAACAAATACTTGTCCAATTTGGCATACTAGGCTCTAGGGGCTTGCTTGAGTCCATACAATGCTTTTTTCAACCAACACACCATATCTCCCTTATCAATTAACCAGAATCCATCAAGTTGCTCAACATACACCTCTTCTTCCAATTTACCATTTAGAAAAGCTGACTTGGCATCCATTTGATAAACTTTTTAGTTCTTGTAAGTGGGATGGGGAAGAAATAATCTTATAGCTTCAATTCTAACAATAGGAGCAAAAGTCTCTTCAAAATCAATTCCTTCCATCTGTGAATATCCTTTGCGTACCAATCTTGCTTTTTTTCTAACCACTTCTCCTTGCTCAATCAAAACTTGTTTCCAAAGACCCATTTAGTTCCAATGACATTCTTATCCTTAGGTCTAGGAACAAGAATCCATGTATCATTATTCTTAATCTATTTTAGTTACTCTTTCATTGCTTCAACCTAGTTCTCATTTCTACATGCTCGGAGTCTTCTTAGGTTGTTCTTCAACTTTAGGCTCTTGTGTTGTCTCTTTTGCAACTTAACTAGTTTCTTCTTCCTCTTGATTTTCCTAGTCCATCAAAATTATTTGCACTTGATCTATATTTTGAACTTGTTATCCTTTGTTTGTACTGACATTATGATCACTAAAATCATATCCACAAGTTCTGGATGGTGTACCTAAGTCTTCATCAACCTTGACATTTGCACTTTCAACCATTTCCTCAATATTTTATTGTAGCACCAGTAGGCCTTGCTATTAGTAGAATAACCCAAAAAGATACCTTCATCAATCCTAGCATCAAACTTTCCAATGTCTTCATCTCTCTTAATATAACGTTTTCTTCCAAATATCTTGAAATATTTAACAATAGGCTTTTGACCAGTCCATAGCTCAAAAGGGTTTTTACTAGTATCACCTTTGATTTGTACCCAGTTGAGTGTGTACATAATATTACTCACAGATTCTCTCCAGTAGATATGAAGGAAATTTCCTTTCAACATCATAGTTCTAGCAACATCTTCAATTGTTCTATTCTTCCTTTCTGTGAACCCTATTTCAAACTTGCATGGAAGAAATGAACAATCACACTAATAGATCAAAATGCAAGATTAAAACATGAGTTCCCCATAAAATCCATCTACATTGCTAGAAAACAAAGAAAAAGATGAAATACTTCAGCAAATACAATCGAAAATAACTATTCCTCATTCTTAAACAAAGCAAACACTTGATCTTATGGGGGGATTGGTGCTACTCTGATGTGGAAAGTAGCCCTTTCCCAACCCCTTTAGATAAGCTAATGATAATGATGGACAAGATCATTTCTCAAATGAAGAGAGTGACCTTGCATGATCTTGGAGATGAAATGTTAAGATTGTGGATTGATAGTGGACAAAATCAGTTCTCAGTTTAAGAGAATGACTTTGCATAAAGATTGTGGAGGATTTGCTCAAAGATGAAGCTTCTATTTAAGGATTTTCAAATGCTAAGTGTTGAAGAGGGACCAATGTGGGACTAAGATTGGACAAATGAGAGGAAGACACTTGTCAAGTGGTGAGTGGTTGATGCATGTGCAAGATTTGGGAAATGTTCCCAAGAGGAAATTTGAATTCAAATTTGTGCAATGAATGTTGAGTTTGACTTTGGAAGGGGACATGTAAGAGACATGTAAGGCCTCATAAATGCTCTATTGGGTGTACATGTCCACTTGGGGGGAGATTCAAACTTGGAGAATATTCTCCCTTTATGCCAAGTTGAAAATAAGGATTTTGATAAATCAATTAAATGCAATTTCATGTGCAAGTGGCCAAATCTAGAGAATGCAAGTGGTTAGGATGTGACATGCATTAGCTTATATTTAATTAGGATTAATTAGCTAGGAGGATGATTAGGGTGTTTTGACTTTTATGACTTAAATATTTGATTTATTTAAATCAGAAAAGGATGGAAAATGCATTTGGATTTAATTAAATAAAGGGCTTGATTTATTTAATTAAAATGAGGGTGATGGGATCAAGCTGATTTATTTGATTTAAACTAATGAATTTTGGAGATTGATAAATAAACTTGATTTATTTGTTGAATGGATGAATATGACCTAGTTGAATGCATTATGTCAATTTGACATTTCTACATTTTTCCCCTCTTTGAAGCAATGTACTTGTTGCGTTGGTTCAAATAATAACTTGTTGCAATCAAAATTCAAAAAAATTCTAATTTTTTGGATGCCCTAGTGGAAAGAAGTACACTAGAACATTGCCCCCTCGAGAGATCGAGTGAAAGGATTCGATTTGAGGGTCGATCTCGTGATAAAGAGGTTCAAAATGGGTGGTTATGGATGATGATGCAAAGATGATTTTAAGATGCTTAGAATAACAAATCTATATTATCCTAAACAACTTAAATGATGATATGATGTGATGATGGATGAGATGGATGATATGATATGCTATGATTATGCGATGGATGATTTATGAGATTCTTAGGCTAATAGATCTATATTATGATGATGATTATGCAATGCATGTGAAATGATCGATGTTTCCTATTATGTATGATATGAATGATATGCCGACTATTGATTGTTTGTGGATGCAGGATGGATGCATTGGTGATGCTATGGATGCATTGGTGATGATGATGTTAGTGCAGAAGTGAGATGATGACAAGAGGATCCAACAAGCCCATGATCTGACAAGACTTTATTAGAGATGATGATGATGATGATTCGCTTATCAAGGATTGGGACATTAAAAGGGCTACTTACCTTATGTTTGATAACACACATAGATACGATGCATCAAGGTATAAAGAACTAGGATGGTGTGGTACCTAGTGTGATGGACTTTGACTCGACAAGTAGATAGGATTATTCTTGTTCACACTTGACATACGAAAACCTTGCTAGGGTGTACCTAACAAAGTGAGTATTCACCAAGTTATTTTACAAGAACGTCTAACAAGCATAGTAGACAAAAGATAATGATCGTTGCCCCATTCCTATCTCTCTAAATCCTTCATTTGGATATCATCGAGAGGTCCTTGGAATGAGCACAATAAGATAAATCAAAAGAAAAGACCAAGTATGCAAAGAAGCCAATGTTCTTCATAGCTTCATCTAAAGGGATGTGTTTTGATAGGATAAGAATCCAAGTGATATCCAAAATGATGCCCATTGTCAGAATGATATATCCTAGGACATGCATTATCAAGGATGATGATGGTTTGATAAGTTGATTGATAGGCTGTTGATATAAGGTCGATTGACATGTTTGCGATTGATCAAGAGTTTGATTTTTTTTTAAAGGTTTGTTGTTTGCTTTTGTTGATTGTTGTGATTGTTTCTATTTGTTTTGCCAAAGGATGAAGGTGACAATCAATTTATTATGGATGATTGATTATTGCAGATGCAAGCGAGATGAGATGGATGGATTTTTTTCAAATATTTGGATGATTTTCACATTTTGAAATGTTTTGAGGCTATTTTTTGATTTTTCAATTTTGCAATGTTTTGATTTTTTGATTTTCTAATGTTTTTGGATTTTGATGTTTTTTTGAATGTTTTTGGATTTTGATGTTTTTTCAATGTTTTTGGATTTTGATGTTTTTTGAATATTTTTGGATTTTAATGTCTCGGGGGCTGATCAGATATTAGCCTTTCCTACGTTTAAGCTCAGAGATGGCATAGTTCAGATTCCAATGTTTTTGATGTTTTTTATTTTTTTTTGGATTTTCATATCTTTTTATTTTTTTGGTTTTTTCTAAAATATTTATGTTGAACCACTTGGTGGTGTTGACATAGATGCCCCTATCATAATGTGCCATCGATATCCTGCTTGAAGGAGCTACTTTGCTAATATATGTGCACTTGAATGCAACTTTCGAAGATTCTTGATCTATTTTGTTGATACTGGGATTAACCCTGTCTCTGTGTGTACATCGCGATAGATTACCTTTACAATCCTTATGATGAAGGGTCGTTGCCAATACATGGTCAATGTAAGAACTGGATATCATGCATGGAGGCGTGGATGGAGTGTGTTTAAGGATAAGAGATGGATTGGTTGATAGTTTGGAACCTTTGACTCTCCAAACTTGGGAAGATGAGCAATGATGGGTGGATACAGAAGTGTGCGTGGAATTAGGACCAACTACTTGATATACTTTGTACGTTGCTTGAAAAACCTACTTTTTCTTTTGTGGACATCTTTGATGGATACTTTTCCCTTTTTTATTTTTCCCCATAGTTTCTTTGACTGATGGAGTTTGATAGGGATGATCTTTCTTTATATTCTTTGGTATCCATATGTATTTGATTTTTCCATTATGCTTTGCTTCTTTTTCTTTGATAGCGTTCTTCATTCTTTGATTCAATTCTTTCTTTTGACATTGGTACCAATTCATGGATGGGGTGATGGGTGGATGAGGATTCATGGCGTGGCTGGTTGTAGTATTGGCAATGGTTTCACCATAAAGATTCTTCGTTCTCCCTATGTTGACATTTGATTGAGATGAAGTTTCCCCCAAGATGGTGGTAGTAGCACCTTCGTTCCTTGATTTTGCTTGCTTTGAGATGTTTTTTCAGTAAACGTGCTCTGACGAATGACTACTATAGATGACATTGTTTCAATCTTCTGCTCTGCTATCTCTAGATTATACTGTTCTGTCTGACTTGCTTCCTTGAGTGGATAGATGATTTCCTTAGTTTGAATTTGGGATATATCCAATCTTGATGTTGACAGCTCGATCTGATTGTAGGAATCAATAATCTGCTCTTTTTGTGTAACAAAATCTTGTTCTAGATGAAGATCATCTACGTGTCCATCCATAGAAAGCATCTCATGGGTAGATGGAGTATGTGCTACATGGATATGATCATCTTGCATAAACAGGCGAGTGTCCATTAGATTATGGTAGTATCTTGATGATACAAATTCTTAATCTTGAAGGATTTCAGAGTTGCTTTTGACATGCTTTGGATCAATTTCTTGACATGGATCAATTTCAAAGGATGGATTGCTTATAAATGGTTTTTGGATATCTTCATTAGGCATGGCAAGTGGTTCAATATCCTCAAGTGTCAAGTTCAAGGTTCCTTCAGTATCTGTAACCATGAGGTCAAAGGGGGTAAACATGTCTTGGAAAGGACCATTGCTAGATCTTAGTGGAAGATTTTGATCATTCTTTAGAATAAATCCTTGAGAAATTCCCTCTAACTCATTAGGTGATGTAGAGACATTTTTAACATGATCATTGGTCGATGCCTCGTTGGATGAGACAAAAACATCTTTATTGATGGAAAGATCTTGATCATTGTTTTCAAAAATTGTGGTGGAGAGATTGACAATGCTATCATTGTCCCTAATAGCGATTATCCTTTGATCAATTAGGTCTTGGATGAGATTTTTTAGTTAAATACAACTTAATGTCGTGTGTCCCTTTGTTTTGTGATAATCACAATGGTGCTCCTCATTATACCCTAGTGGTTTAACTAGGGGTTCTTGATAGTTCCCATAGATGGGGAGCTTGATGAGATTTTCTTGTACCAATTGTGTTGGTGTAATTAATATTTAATTACACTTGCATAAATTTACTTAGGTATTATTTATTTCCTAGGTTAATTAATTCTCATCTTTATCTTTTTAGCTATCTTGTTGCTCAAGATAAGATTAGGGCTTGGCATCTTTGCTTTTATAAAGCAATCATTATCTTGTAATTATTGAATTCTCGAATAATTATGTTGCACATCTTTTTGCAACCTCTGTGTTTTGTCTGATTTTCTCTTCTGTGGAAGGTCTATTCTGGCTTGCAAATCTGATCTTGTTTTCTAACATGGTATCAGAGCCTTGATTTGCAGCCCCTTCTCAGATTTCTGGAGAAAATCATTACAGAGTTAGTTTGGGATTCCTTGAGGGTTTTCATACTTCAAGTTTTGTCTCTCTATTTGGGTGCTCTTGCATGGTTGCTTTCGGTGCATGTTGGAGGAAATCTGAGCTCATATTTGAGTTCAGGGCTGTCGAAAAAGCCGAGATCAACTTTTGCTTCACCTAATTCTGACATTGTATGCCAGAGTTATGAGGGTTTGAAGATTTGCCAAATCTAGGAGTTGCGAAGCTTCTGGTGCATTTTCAGGCAGATCAGACCTCGCCATCAAATCCAGAGCGTCCGAGAGATGAAAAATGACATATAATACACCCTATTTTGACGTCAGCTATTTGTGAGGCAAAAATTTTTACCCAGTAGGTCGTACAGCCCGCCAGGTACAGGGTACGATTTGCAAAAAAAAAAAAAAAATCAAAATATTTTGCATTATATTATTCATAGGGAAAATATTGTGCAAAAATTATTTTCCGTGAGGGTTTAATAATTAAATTGTGGTTTTTTTATTAAAAAGGCGAATAAAATTTATTTGGGGGCTTTGATTTTCTCAAAATTTATGTGGATTTTTTTTGAATTCTACGGTACCCTTGTACCAGATTTTCGTATTGATTACTAGTCACATCCATGTCGGCCCCCGTTTTCTCCGCCGGCTTCCCTTATTTCTCCAGCAGTTTGTTACTCCTGTCGGCATTTCATTTCCGGCCCACTGGTTGTCTTCGCCCACCGCAAGTGTTTTTCCTTTGGCCCCCGATCATATCCTTGCCCCGGGGGGCTCTATCACCTGGGGTGGCACCACTGGCAGCGCCACCATCGCCCAACTCGCCCACCACCCGCCCGGTGGCAAGTTTCTTTTTTGAAAATTTTCTCCCCCTGGTCATATGGTGAACTAGGGGCTAGCTCGAAAGGAGCTAATTTTTTGCACCCATTTAACCTGCCTGTACCCTGAAGTGCCCTTCTATAGCTGCTTTTTTCATTTTCCCATAACTTTTGATCTCGGAGGCAGATTTTTTGAAATGAGATATCATCGGAAAGCTGGCAAGCCCAATTTTCTGATGGTGTAGTTTGTTTTTAGAGATTTTTCTATTTGATGGGATATTTTTCCAGTTGAAGTCAGATGTTCAAATTTCTCTTCAAAGGGCATATCTTTTGACTCAATGCTTCATTTTTCGTCATTCTTGCGGCGTCAGAAAGCTGATTCAGTCCTCTACACAGATTTGAGGTCTATTTCTATTTTCTATTTATGCATATTCTGGATTCTCTCCTTTTACAATCATTGGGTTATTGTAATAAGCGAACTATGATAAAGTTCCATTTAGGGGGTTTCTTGCATAATAATCTGATTAGAGTGTGAATGCACTTTGATCTCCATATCCATTTTGTTTTGATGGAAACTCATATGGGTTATTTGGTCTCCTAGTTTCTTTTGGCCACATTTTTTGCTATTGCTTGACACATCAGATTCATCGGTTCACACTTCAATTGAGAGATTATGTTTATTGATCCTCATTGGTTCAGATTCTTCTCAGTTTGAGGGCCATGGTTTTGTGGTTAATGTTCTGGAGTCTTCTTGGTACTCCTTCCCATAGAAGAGTTTCAGTCACAGTTTGGCATCGGCATCGAGATACATGGTTTCCAGATTATGTCATCATCTCATCTCTTGTTGCTTCACAGATTCCAGGGTTGTTCCAGTTTGTGAGTTTTCGAGTGTTCTATGGCATCGGGT
Organism: Sequoia sempervirens; assembly: GCA_007258455.2. Classification (NCBI taxonomy): domain Eukaryota; kingdom Viridiplantae; phylum Streptophyta; class Pinopsida; order Cupressales; family Cupressaceae; genus Sequoia; species Sequoia sempervirens. The sequence continues at coordinate 21,380 of VDFB02018317.1, forward strand.
CTGCTATCACATTATCATGATTCTGGTTTTGGTTTCAGTTGTAGATAGAGGTATCTTTTCTTGCTTGTCAGATTGCAGTTCCAGTGTTACTCCACAGTGATCTTCTAGTGCTTCTTTGTAGCAGTCATCTCATTGTAGGGGGGTTTCATCCCACTGGGTTTTCCTTCTCTACCTCAAATTGCATTTGTACTTGGGTACCTGATCAGGCCTTGTTGTCGGGACCCATTCATGCTTTCTTGCATTCATCTTAGTTTTAGGTGCATGCTTTATTTGCTTCTCCCTAAGTTGCACTTATGGGGGGGGTGTTGGTGTAATTAATATTTAATTACACTTGCATAACTTTACCTAGGTATTATTTATTTCCTAAGCTAATTAATTCTCATCTTTATCTTTTGAGCTATCTTGTTGCTCAAGATAAGATTATGGTTTGGCATCTTTTCTTTTATAAAGCAATCATTATCTT
>VDFB02018318.1:0-83067 GCA_007258455.2 Sequoia sempervirens
TAGAATTCCCAGAGAAATTCATGAATTCTTGAGGCCAGATTTGAATTTGATTCATAATTTTGGAAATTTAATTTTGTATCCTGATAAGACAATTCTCAGAGTATTTGGCAGTAGTTTGGGTCCATATATCTTGCTTGGAGATGTTCCTTTGAGAATATGATTCCTTGAGATCATGAGGCAGTTAGGAGCTTCACAAGCAACACATTTGCCTGAATCAACAAGGAAGGGGTCATTCTTTCCAGAATGGACAACATTTGCAAATTACATTATGACAAAAGGGACATGGAATCAATTAGAACATCTAATAGCTCCTTATAAACTGATGACTATGAGCCCAAGAAATCATGATCCTGAATGCTTCATCAGCAAACTCAAAGCAGATAAGAAAATGGGTAACTTTGTACATGTTTTTGATTACCCTGAGGATGTTATTAGGAATGTTTTTAACTTTGAGGAACAAGATGAAAGAAAATCTAAATACCTTTCCTATAGAAAGATGGTAGAAGCTAGGCAGATGAATAACCCCCAATATGACCCTCTGCCAAATATACCTAGTGATTTTAATAAAGTTATGCATGTCATGGACAATTTTGAGAGTATTGTTGGTATTTTGAGGGAACAATGGGAAATCCCAGATAGGGGAAAGGCAATGATGGTTGAAGAAAGTGTTGAAATGACATTAGAAGAAAGACCTACACATTAGCCACCCAAGAAATTGAGAATTTATTCTAGGAGGAAGATAGCAAGAGGTGAGGAAGGAAGCTTAACAATCCCTATCACCTTTGAAGGCCCAAGAGCAGACTCTTCTGAGAGTGCAGTGCCACCTCCTCCTACACATGCCTCTTTGCCTATAATTGATCTTGAGTCACCCCTAGAAGTTCTGCCCTCTTGAGCAACCACCTCAAAAGAAGCAAATGATTGAGGCAAAAGGAGTGGTTGATTACTTTGACATGGATGAAGATGATATCTACATCACCCCTAAGGAAATGCAGATAGGAATGCCTCCTCGTGAAGGAGCAATTGCTTCAAGTTCAGGACAGAGCATCCTCAGATTAGGAAAGCTTGACATTAGTGGATTGAATACTATAGATGATTTAAGGATAGAATATAGTAAGGAGTTCATGGAAGATGACTCCTTCATTGAAACCTCTGCATTTCAGGATTTCTGGTGGAAATCCAAGGCTCCAGACTATGTAGAAAGGGTAGCCACTAAAAGGAGCTTGCATCCTGAATTGTCTGAAAATGTTATTCAGGAAAATGTAAGAAGCATCATGAAAAATGAGTTCAAAAAGATTAATGCCCAGGAGGGTAGAGAGCTTGTAAAGAAGTGTGGTGTGTTGTTGTTGCCAGAATGGAATATTTCTGATGCTATTGTTTTAGATGCCATAAGAAGAGCTGAAAGGCCTCTCGTACAGATAGAAGAAGAATTGGAAATGGCACTTCAAGGTTCAACATTTAGTGAAGATTGGGATGCATTGGCAATATGGTCATTATCTTCAGGATCTAGGAAACCAGCTCTGGCAGAGCCATCAAACCTTAGTGGACAATTGCTTATAAAGAGAGTTGCTAACACCCTAGCTTTGGAAGCTGTAGATATGGTTGTCAATGTTGCTAGGTTTACTCGAGCAACTGTGGAAGGTCTCACCCTAGAGAGAGATAATCTCAAAACTAAATACAAAGAACTCCTTGATGATTATGATAACAACCAACAAAAGGTGGTTGTGTTAGAAATTGAATTGGCACTTTATAAACAAAGAGGATAAATGAGAAGAGAACAGGGTCAGCCCAACTCAAGCCACCCACCTCCAGCCTCTCCAATAGCATCTTCCCAGCATTCACCTCATGATTAGGCTTTAATGTTTCCATGCAAACAATATAGCTGAGTACGAAGCATTGATTATCGGCATCAAAATAGCTATTGAATGGAAAATCACAAAAATGCAAGTGTATGGGGACTCACAGCTTGTCATTTATCAAGTAAATAACGAGTATCAAACAAAGGATGAGAAGCTCATGCCTTATAAGCAAATGATAGATGATCTAAAAAAATACTTCATGGGTATCAAGTTCAAGCAAATACCAAGGGTAGAAAACAAAGCCACAGATGCCATGGCAACAATTGCATCCCTTTTGTAATTATCAGAAAAGAAAGGTCGATATGAGTTTATGGTTGAACAAGTATCTAGTCCTACATATGATAACCTTGATTCACAGACCATATGCCACATAACCAACATTCAACCCTCACAATATGGAGAGATCTATACTTACCTCAAAGACAACATTCTTCCTCTTGACCTCTCCAGAAACCAAAACCGTAACTTTATCCATCAATCGACACGACATACATTAATTGCTGACATCCTTTACCATCGCGGTTTAGATGGTACTCTTATTCGATGTCTGGAGCATCACAAATTTTAAACATCCTTACGAGAGGTCCATGAAGGTATTTGTGGGACTCATTCAAGTGGGCTAACCCTAGCTAAGAAACTCCTCTGTTTAGGGTATTACTGGCCAAACATGGAGAAGGAAGTGTATTAATATGTTAAAAGATGTCAGAAATGTCAAATTCATGGTAATCTAATTCATGCGTCGGCGCAAGAGTTACAACCATTCACATCCACATGGCCCTTTTTTCAATGGGGACTAGACCTGGTGGGGAAAATACATCCTTCTTCATCTAATGGTCATAAGTTCATCATCACAACAACAGAGTATTTTACAAAATGGATAGAAGTAGTTCCTTTGAAAACTGTCACTGGAAAACATATTTCATCTTTCATACTCAACTATCTCATCTGTCGATATGGGGTACCTCAATCCATTATTTCGGATAATGGAAGGCCTTTTAAAAATTAGGACGTCTAGGAATTATGTCAACAATTCCATATTCAACATCATTTTTCAACACCATACTATCCATAGGGAAATGGACAATCAAAAGCCTCAAACAAGACAATCCTAAAAATACTAAAGAAGACGGTAGACAATGGTGGACATGATTGGCATGTTCAGTTAAATCCTGCACTATGGGCCTATAGAACTAGCATCAAAACACCAATAGGTGCTACACCATATGCCTTGGTGTATGGATCAGAGGTCATTCTACCAATTGAGATAGAAATACCATCACTTCGTGTATCACTGAAGGGTCTCATAGTAGATGCAGATTACAGAGTTTCAAGGCTACAGGAACTAGAATTGTTGGATGAACGCCATCAACAAGCAGTGAATCATTTGAAAGCCTACCAACAAAGAATGTCAAGGAGTTACAATCATAGGGTAAAACCTAGAGTCTTTCAAGTTGGCGACTTGGTCCTAAAGGAAAACCCTAGAAATCAGAAAAATAGAGAAAAGAAAGGGAAGTTTGAACCTAACTAGTTAGGTCCCTTTGTTATCATATCAGTGTATGGATCAGGAGCATATCAATTTTCTACACCAGAAGGGGATCTTTGATGAACCTATCAACAGTATCCATCTCACAAAGTTCTATACATGAATCACTTAGTGCATGAATTAGTTTCTGAAAATAGTTACCTTGATGAAAACCTGGCAAACAAGCATCCTGGTGACGGAAAAATACAAAAAAAATACAAAAACAATCAAAAAGAATGAAAAAGTGCAATAAAAACATATAGTGAAAATCTGGAAACAGGTGCTATTTGTGATTTGAATCAACTCTCTTATCTATTTGGACATATGTCATGGTCGTTACTTCCACCATCATTTTACATCTATTATCATATCATATCACGTGGTCATGTCTCACCCTAGCTTGGGGGCGACATCTGAAAAACATTAGGGGCAACATAAACATGGAGCTTACTCAAATGGACAAACAAAATGGAAAAAGGCAAAAAAAAGAGCAATCAAAACATAACCCAACATGAAACATCAATCACCATCAGAAACACATCAAACATCCATATCACAATATTAGAAATCCAAAGAAACAAGTGAAAAGTCGGTCTCAAAAACCAAAATATAAAGTCTGTGTCCGGTTGAACTCGTGAAAGTCTCTACATGTATAGCATTAGAGGCAAAGGGGCTAATCTTTGAGCAGCCCCTGAGGCCCCTAGGATAGGTCTTTAGGTTAGTTTGATCCGAAATCTTGAAAACGCATAAACATCACAAAATTAGGATGGATGATCTAATTTGAATAAATGATTGAATACTATAAATGTAAGATATGTTGTACTTTTGATCATTGTTATTAGTTCTTTGGAGCAACTCAATGATGTATTCAACTAGAGAAGCTAGGAAGAAGAAATGGTATTTTCTTTGTCTATTGTCTATGAATTAATCATAATTACTGTGTGAATCGTCATGGGAAGTACTCTACAAAGTATCATGGATGACATTCCAATTCATATAGGAAGTGGATTAATTCTTGTTTGTTTACACAAATACTCGAAGTCATCTCAGTTTAATAATACCTTGATGCTTGTGTTTGCTTGCAATATCAAAAATCATGAAAGTAGTACTTAGGTCATCATCAGTTTACATTATACCATTGATGCTTGTACTCACTTTCAACATTTTAAAGCTCAATGATGATGATACAAAAGCACAAAAGTATTTTTAAAATGCCTATGTTTACATGTAGATTTGCATAATAAAGTAGATTGCATCCATAATAGTGTCACATTTGCAGAGTATTTGTTACAAAAAATGGTGAATCACTCCTTAAATAATTATCTTTTTTCAAAATACACTGAGTATACTTGACAATTACAAAAACAACATCATGATCATATAGTTACATCATCATAATCATTTACATATATTCAAAACATTTGCATCATCATTTCATCATTCATACATTTCAACATACATATATCTATATCATTCAATTATCCTTAAAATACATCATCATAACTCATTACATTCATCCATTTATTATATCACATATTCACATATAATCCATCCATTTGATAATAAAGTCCATCAATTTATTACATCATGTATCATTCCACATTTTCATCCATATATTTACATTTAGATCACATATAGTATATCATTTAAACACATCAATCCATAATCATAAATCCATATACATCATGTATCCATATAAATGCATCCATACATTACCATTAGTTGCATGATAGATAGAACAACATCATATCAAAGCATACCATCATGACAATAAAACCATCACATAGCATATAGAACATCAAAAGAAAATGCATCCATTGGAGAATCATATAAAACACATAATGGACCTTAGAATCTACTGCATCTCATATATATCAAAATCACAATGTCAAGTATACAATGATGTCTAAAATGAAGAGAGATAAAACATCAATAATGGTTGTATATCGAAATAATCTAAGTAAATCATAGACACAATCATGTGTTGCTGGCTCCAGATGGTGTAGGCATAACAGGATCGGGACCCCTACCACCAAAGGAACTGGGATCCTTGAGATCTATGGGTAGTGGCTGGGTAACACCTGCACTGATAGTCCTAGATCGTGACCTAGAAAAATGGGACCTTGCATAGCTCACTCTTTGCTCAGAAGGAACTGCGTCATAATACCTCGCTCTATAAAACTCAATCTCCTCACCAATGCGAGTGACCTCTCACATGTAATCTTCTAAGGAGGTACCATCTTCTAGTCTATGTAATCTATCGGCAGAAACCTGAGCACCCTCTGCTGCAAACCTAATTGCATCTATCTCAACTATCAATGAGGTAACCTGAGCCTAAGTTGTCTTGGCTTTCTGTCTCGCCGCATCCCTCTCAGCTGTCAATGTTGTAATTTGTGACTGAGATATGACTAACTAAGCCTGCATAGCTAAAATATTCTTTGCATGCAACTCAGCTTATACCTACATCTGAGCCTAAGTCTACTCTAATAAACCTCGAGTCTGAAGAAGTTGCCCCTGAATGGTCTCTAGCTAAACCTAAAGATCTGCTATCTGCAGCTACTTTGAAACATCTCCCACTGCTTGCCTCTTACGAGGCATGGTCTCACTAGGAAAATCTAAGGCATGGCTCGACCCAACTACAGCCTCTCCACTATTAAATCTCTCATCTTGGTTGCTCTCATCTCCGTTGCTCTCATCTCCACTACTCTCGCCACCAACATCCTCCTCTACCCCAACATTAACCTTAGGCTCGACATCTGCCTCACCAACCACATCAACATCCTCTGCTCAACTCCTCCAACATCCTCTCTCCTCCATCTCCGACCACGAGCAACAGGAACATCCTCCTCTGTAGGTAATGGGGCAGGCTCATCTGGAATGGTAAGGTGTGGAAATGGATGCAAAGAACAATACTTAGCATAATCTATTGTAAGAGGACCCTTGATAATATCTGGCCAAATGTCCCACACAAATGGCTATAAATCCTGAAACTCTTGAACTGCCGTAGCATATGACAAACAAGGCCCCCAATTTGTTGTATCTGATTGCCAACAAGTGTAGTGAGTGACACCTTGGGGAATACCCTGTACCATCCCATACTATCTATAGACACATCTAATCAAGAATCTCTCTAAAACCTAACAAGCATGACCAATCAGGATCATCGAATGACAAATAAATGGTAGTTGAACATCATCATCATCCCAATGATCACAATCTAGGTAGTGACACCATGTCACAAACTCTATGTTGTCAATGACTCTCCTCCAATACTCTAACTTACCTAGTTTAGACTGGGTAAGCTGACCAACATATATGAATACATAAGGTCTCATAGGTGGCTTATGTCCAATTAGAACTAGACATGTGACAACTATGTGCTCCCACGCCCATACCTAAAGCAAAGTAATGTCGACTGATAAACTCCGACCATTGAGATACACAATTGAATGTAAATCATGATATAACTGGGTAAGCAAACACATGCCCCAAGAAAATTGGGTGCCATGAACAACCATGCTCTCCAAAACTCGGTCCCAACCAACTGAGAATCCCTTAGACCTGCGATCAGGACTAAGGAATCCACCAATGAAACCAACAAGTATTATCAGAAAAGTGGCGTATGCATCAACCATATCACACCATGGAATCCAGTCTCCTACAATACGGTCATCCTAAAACACTCTATGAAGAGCATTAGTCCCACCCTACTCTCTTGAATCATATATGGCAACATATCCAACAATCAGAAGCTACAGAATCTGCCAAACATCCTCTGGGGTGACTGTCATCTCACCAGTAGGAAGGTGAAAGGTGTTGTGCTCGCTATGCCACCTCTCGGCTAAAACTATCAACAAACCTTGATTAATCCTAATATGGGGCATATAAAGAAGAGTAGACAATCCACAATGTGTGATGATAGTCGTCTCAGGCTATGCTAACCTAGGAATGAGATCAAATGTCCAAGGGAAATGCTCTCGAATCTGGAGGTTCCCCAATCACTCCTATTATCAAAACAAGATCAAAGTCAATAAATTCATGTCAATCATCAAATAACATCAAAATACCATATCAAATCAAGTCAGCTCTTGGTGAGAATTCTAATCAAATCTCATGAGCACACATCATTGAACCTCACCTATCATGAGGTCATCATCAATGCATCAAATCAATGTCACCTATCATGAGGTTATCATCAAGACATCAAATCAACCTTGCTTATCATGAGGTATGTCACTTCTAATTATTCCTCACCTATCATGAGGATAATTATTATCAAAACAAACATCAAACCTCACCTATCATGAGATCAAAAAATCATGTATTTGATTAGACAAATCATTCATATCCAACCAACAGCTGATATGATTAGAAATCGAGAAAATCAATAACAAATTGACAAAAATCACAACACTTTGATATAAATTTGCTTAAAAGGACATTTAAAGTGCTAAAACAAAGACATGCACCATTTCATCAAATAAAAGTGATATTACATCTAAACAAAGCACCATTATATCAAAAGCACCATTTTATTTGGTCAACACGCTAATATTTTTCATAAAAGAACTAAAACTTGAAACGTGCTAAAATAGGGAGTAAAAGCGCTACAAAATCCAATCAAAGCGCTACAAATTTGAAAGTGCTAATACATTTTATGGAAGCGCTACAAGGGCTAACCTAAGCGCTAAACTTTGAAAAGTGCTAACCTAACCTATAGACACGCTAAAACAGACCTTGGAAGCGCTAAAAGTCTAGAAGCACTAAGACAGACCCTAAAAGCGCTACAATAGGATTGAAAAGCACTACAATGGAAAATAAAAGCACTAAAATGAGTTTAAATTGAAAAATCTAAAAAATACACCAAAAATGAAAAATGCACGAAAACCAAGGAAAAATAATGGACATACCAGAGGTCCGAATGCGGCCGACTGCTAATGTTGTCGAACATGCTCAAAACGATGGGTGTGATATGGAATTGGCATCTTGCTCCACATAGCACAAGTATCTCTCTCACAAGTTTTCAAAGGTCACAATGTACAAATGAAGTTGAAAAAGACATTTTTAACCCTTTATAGGTTATTTGAAAAGGGAATTTTATGGGATTGATTTAATTTTTTAAAGGGGAGATTAATTGAAATTCATCCAGGACCACTTTCTACATCAATTATCAGGAGATAATTATTTCATCATCAAATCTACATCAAATCATCAGAAAATCATAAAAAATTGAAATATTCTGAAAATTTCAAAAATCAAAAAATCAAAAATTCATTAATTTATCTCCCCGAGGGCGCATATATCCACTCAATCACCCTAAAACATGTCTAGGCATTCTAAAAATTTATCATCGAGCTAGCTGCAACAACACAAAAATTTCTTTGAAGCAACAAGCAGAACACGCCACTTCAAAGAGGGGGAAAATGTAGACACCTAAAAATGGTATGGAGAATCTAATTAATTAAATATGATTTATTTGATTAATTAATCCTAAATTCATCTACTTAGTAAATAAATAGAAATATTTATTTATATTAAGTTCACTATTAATTTTTCTACCTCATCACATTTTCTTCTTAATTAAATAAAGATATCCTAAAATCTTTTATTTAATTATCATATTCCTTCTATTTTAATTTAATAAACAACTTCTATAGTTTGTTTTATTAAATTATTTATCTCTCTTTTTGCTAATTTGAATAAACCAAAAATATTCAAATAAATGCATAAATCAAATCCCTCTATTCACTCACCAATAAAATTAGATTCTTCAAATCTAATTAATTTAACTATCATTCACGGAAAAAACCTCGGGACAAACTCAGGAAATACTTCCTCAATCTTCCTCATTTCAAATCTTTCCTCTCATATTGCCTCGGTGTTTTCATGGGGGAGGAACAATCCTCCATGATCAACTCCACCTTCTCATCTCATACCATTCAAAATCTCCAAATTTAATCTCAGCCTTTGTTGTGTTACCCTTGTGCAAAAACTGTTGCTAGAAATCTATATATACAACCTTTTGAAGCATCAAAATCATCCAATAATTATCATCTTTTATGTAAACTTACTCTGCAGGAATTAGTACTCAAGCAACCAAGCAAGAATTCATTAGCATCTTTTATTATCATCATATAGATCATGGCACATTAGGATTCTATATCAATGGCAAATACTCATTAGTTTTCCATCAGAGCTTCCATTTAGCGTGCTCTCGTCGATAGCTTATAAATAGCTCCAATCATCTAGAAATCATTAGCAATCATCACATCATTGCATTTAGCATCCATTTCATTCTCTAGATAGGCATTTTAAACAGTTACAGTGCTTACAAATCTGAGAGCTTCTGTAATTTGATAAATCTTTGGAGATAGGAGGCAATGAGACGTCTTCAGGCTTTTCAGTGTTTTAAATTAGTTTAATTGTTGATTAATCTTGATACAATGTTTCATTAATAGGTGTATTTAATTGTATTTAGTTTACATTTTCCACACTTACACATATAAAACAAAATAACAAGATATTGAAATGAAATGTGTACACTTGGGAATCTGAAGGTGGCTAGAAGGAGCTCTGAAATGCTGGAAATTCTAACTTTTTGACCTGGTGGGACTCATTCTCCATTCTGGGTGAATCAGTCCTAGTTTTGGATTTTTGCACAGGAGCAGGTTTTGGGAAAAAGGGTATCTAAATCTACAAAGATCTCTAAAAAACACCTGTAGTGGGACTCATTCACCACTTGTGGCGAATCTGTCTCATTCCACTTTTTCGGGAATTCAAAGTATGAATCTTCTCTTCTTAGTCTGCTCAATCTACTTCTCTAGGTCTTTGGATCTGAAACTCTGATTTTGAGGTTGTAGATGACCTTTTAGTGAAGATGATGTCCATGCAAGTGGGGAGACAACTCCAACAATCTTGTAACCTAATCCTCAATGCTCCTTCAAGTCTTCAAAGCACCCAAATCTGCAATTACACAAAGAGAGAGAGAGAGAGAGAGAGAGAGAGAGAGAGAGAGAGAAAGTGTTGATTGAGTTAGGAATAGGGTTTTCCTTGGTCAAACCCCTTTTAGGTAATTAAACCAAATGGATGAAACAATGGTGCTGACATGTCATTTTAAAACATAGGGTATAAACATGACACTCGATATATTGATTGATGTCTTGTAAATTTGCAACTCAACATGAAATGGCCATGAAGGATGTAGATCTTGATCTTTGACAATAGGAGTAGAACAATGCTTGATCTTGGATCTTCAATGCTACATCACAAAACTAGCTCAATAACATGTTTGATGCTTGATATGCTTGACATGATGATGGATCTTGAATTTCCGCAACAATTGGACAATTTGGACTTGTTCTCAAAAATGATCTTGAATGCTATCTTGATGATCTTGTAAAGTCTTGGAATGCTTAACTCTTGCTTGCTTGAATTGATATCATGCAGACTTATGTGAAATAATGATTTGAAAGCTTGTTTATATAGGAAATAAACTCAAATGACCATTTATTTGATCCCAAAGGCCAACATAGAAAAAAATTGAACTTAAAACCTAGTTTTTCTTGCTGAAACCTTGAAAATAGGCCAAATGGGACTCATTCACAGTATACTTCCATTATTAGTAACATCGAAGCTATGAATAGTCGGTTTGTGGCTATCTTAACTCTCTATTGTCATATTATCATTAGTATATTGTTATTTAGTTGTTTAGTCTCGGCCTCCAGGTGATATCCTTGGCATAATTAGGTATATATAGGAGGTTGTGTCTTATTTCATCAAGTTGGAAGTGTGTTCTCATTAGAGAAATTTGGAGGTTTTCCCCCTAGAATTGGCTTGTTATTCTCAGTTATTATCAAGTATTTGCAGCATATTTCATATCATATTATTCTATTGTGCAAGTTATTTCATAACAAGTGGTATCATAGCATGATCTTTGCACCATAGAGGCAAGGTTTTTCTCAATTTTGGAGGTGATTTTGGGAAGAGCATATATTTCATATTTTGGAGAATATTTTTCTGATTTTTAAAGGGTTTTTGAAGAACATACAAAGGCTTACACCCAGGATTTCTAAGAATTGAGGAGAATTAAGCCAATTATTGAAGAATTAGGTTTCTACACAAAAAAAAAAATTAAATCTACATATCTCACATCTTGTCAGGAATTGAGTCTTATTTTTTATTGGCTTTTGAAGACATACTAAAAAGAGATTACATGTACTTCAGATTATTTAAGTTTCATTTGTGTGATTTATTTCAAAATTAGTGGTTTCCATCATGACGGGGCTTGCAACAAGGGGCAAAAAGAATGTTGTCACTCTGGGGAAGACTCCTCATAAGGATGGGGTAACAATAGAGAATATTACTCCTAATGAGGAAATAAATAAGGTCAAGGAAGACATTTCCTTAATGAAGATGGATATGTGTGACCTAAGAGGAGATATATCAGACATATGAAACATGTTAAGCACCTACATGGCTGAACCAAGAAAGGAGTTCTCAAGTGACCAAGGTGAAAATTCTAGGTCAGCTACCATTGACACAAGCTTTAGTACTCCTATGGTATCTAGGAATTTATTTCCAAAGGTGGATATGCACAAGTTCGATGGCAAGGATCCTCTAACATGGATAACCAAATGAGAATTTTTGAAGTACACCAAATCCCAAACGGACAAAAGGTCACAATGGCTTCCCTATATCTAGAACCAAATCAATTCATTTGGTATCATTGGCTTTGCCCTCATCGAAGGAAAAATGGGCTCACCGTCTCATGGTCAATTTTTACGGAGGAACTCCAAGCACAATATAGCAATAGCGTGATAGACAACTTCTTCAGCCAGCTGGCTAAACTTCAAAAAACAAGATCAATTAAGGATTATATTCAGCAATTCCAAAATCTATCCTTAAGAGTGGATACAATTACGGAGGAAAAATTGAATGATTTATTCTTAGGGGGTCTCAAGGATCACATTCAATATGAGGTATGCATGTTTAGCCTTAGCTCCATAAATGAGTCTTTTATCTTAGCACGCAAGGTAGAGGAGAAGTATTTGATTCCTAAGAAGCAAGGGGCTAATGTGACAAGAGAGAAAGGATATTCAATACAACCTACTAGGTTGACTCCATAGAAAATTGAGGAGAAAAGAGCAAAAGGGTTGTGTTTCAATTGTGATAGCAAATACAGTCAAGGACATAAATGCAGTGAAAAGAAATTGTTCTATATTGAAGGTCCAAGTGAGGAAGAAGAGGAACCCATACTAGAGGATGAAAGGGAGTCAAATGAGGAATCACATGATTCTCAACCAATCATTTCTTGTCATGCACTCTCAGGTTTCAGTTCTCCACAAACACTCAAGGTGGTAGGGTTCCTAAAGAAGCAGAAGGTAACAGTGTTGATCGACTCAGGTAGTACTCATAATTTCATCAACAAAAAGTTAGCTACTCATCTAAATTGTTTTATATATCCAGCTCTAGAGTTTTAGGTTTTGATTACAGATGGTGGTATAGTTAGTTGTTTAGGGAAGTGTCATAGCATTAAATTATCCATGGGATATTATCAACTTGATACCCCAATGTAAACGATATCCATGGGTGTAGTAGATATTGTTTTGGGAGTACAATGGCTTACTACATTTGAACGCATTGAGATGAACTCCAAGAACCATTTATGATTTCAATCAAGAAGGGTAGTAGAGCTCAATGGGGGGGTTGGAAGTAAAAATCCCTCACAAATGGTAAGCAAGCTCTCATCAATGCAAAAGTTTCTTAAGAAAGGAGTGGATGGATTTGTGGCCCAGCTATGTTCATTAGAAGTATCTCAATCTAATGCTCCTACTCATCTAGATTTGCAAGCTATAATTGATTGTCACTTAGTTGTTCTTGGAGATATGCCTAAAGGACTTCCTCCTAAGAGGGATCATGATCATTCCATATAGTTAGTTCCAGGGAGCCAACCATCAAACATTAGGCCTTACAGGTATCCACACATACAAAAGAGTGAGATAGATGCTAGAGGCAAGAATTATTAGGCATAGCTAAAGTGCTTACTCCTCGCCTGTGGTGATGGTGCATAAGAAGGATGACACTTGGCGCATGTGTCCAGATTATAGAGTGCTCAACATGTACACCATTAAAGATAAGTTTCCTATTCCAGTCATTGATGATTTGCTAGATGAATTGAATGGAGCCATGTATTTTAGCAAGTTAGATCTTAGATCTGGTTATTACCAAATTCAGATTAAGGAGGAAGATATTTGTAAGACAAACATTTCAGACTCATGAGGGTCATTATGAATTTTTGTGATGCTATTTTGGTCTTACCAATGCACCATCTACATTCCAAAGTTTGATGAATTCCATTTTTAAGAAGTTCTTGAGAAAGTTTGTATTAGTATTCTTTGATGATATATTGATTTACAGCAAGACTTGGGAAGAACATTTGCAACATGTGGACCAAGCATTACAAATACTTGAAGATCATAAACTCTATGCTAATCCATCCAAGTGTGCTTTTGGTCTTACAGAGGTGGAGTATTTGGGACACATAGTTTCACATGAAGGAGTAAAGGTGGACCCCAACAAAATTAAGGCTATCATGGAATGGCCTATTCCAAAAACCATTAAGAAACTGAGAGGATTCTTGGGATTGACAGGGTACTATAGAAGATTTGTGAAGAATTATGGTAGTATAGCAGCACCTCTCACCACTCTATTAAAGAAGGATTCTTTTCATTGGAACGAGTCTGCTAATACAGCATTTGAGAGATTGAAGGAGGCTATGTGTACAACTCCAGCTGGCTTGCCACCTCGACTTCACCAAGGAATTCATTATGGAATGTGGTGCTCGAAATGGGATAGAAGTAGTGCTCATGCAAGAAGGTCAACCAATTTCTTTTGAGAGTCATCAATTAAAGGGTAAGAATTAGCTAAAACCTATTTATGAGAAGGAAATGCTAGCAAACCTTCACATAATTAAACAATGGAGGCCTTATCTAATGGGTAGACATTTGAAGGTTAAGAAAAATCATGATAGTCTAAAATATTTTTTGGAACAAAGATTATCTTCTAAAGAGCAACAAAAATTGGTCACTAAGATGTTGGTATATGACTTTGAGATTGTATATATAAGAAAGGGAAGAAAAATATTGTGGCAGATGCACTTTAAAGGAAGGATGAGAAAGATGAAGCCTTATTGTGTGCCCTTCAATATTACAAGAAAATTGGGGTGGAGGAAGCCAAAGCAGAGTGGAAAAATGATGTTGAGACAGCAACCTACTCCAACAATTAAAAGTGATCAGAAGTGGTTCATAGTTTTGTTGGAAGGGAGATAATTTTGGTATAAAGAGTGTTTGTATCTCTGCAAGAATTCCACTCTTAAACACAAGATTCTCACTTAGTTGCATGAGTCTCCAGTGGGTGGTCATTCAAGATTTTTGAAGACATATCATCAAGTCAAGCAAGATTTTTTTTGGGAAGGGCTAAAAGGTGATGTTCAAAAATTTGTGGTTGAATGTTTGGTTTGTCAAAGGAATAAAGGGAAGACAATTAAAACACTAGGTCTCTTGCAACCCTTATCTATTCCTAGCCAATGTTGGGAAGAGGTATCCATGGACTTCATCACAGGGCTTCCCAAATCTAAAGGTCATAATGTCATCATGGTAGTAGTTGATCACCTCACTAAATATGCAAATTTCATTACATTATCACATCCTTTTACAATAAGTGTAGTGGTAAAATCTTTTTTGGAGAATATCCAAAAGCTACATGGTACACCTAAGGTTGTTATCATGATCCCTCTTTCACTAGTCACTTCTTTTGGAAAGATTTTATCTCATGTTTGGGTACCGGCCATTCATAGCTCTTCATACCACCCTCAATCAGATGGGAAAATTGAGGTTGTTAATAAGTGTTTGGAAGGATATCTGCATTGTTTCACTTCAAAGAAATAGTCTCAATGGGTAGATTGGCTACCACTTGTAGAATGGTGGTATAACACTTCTTTTCATAGCTCATCAAAAATGTCTCCATTTTTGGCACTTTATGGATATCATCCTCCTTCCATCACATCATCAATAAAGGTGTCACCAAGAGTTCAGGCAGTAGAAGACCACTTGCTTCATCAACAACAAGTACTTTTAGGACTCAAGGAGAATTTAGCCATGGCAAAAAATTGAATGAAACAATAGGCAGACCAACATCGTAGTGAAAGAAGTTTTGAAGTCAGATTGGGTCTTCTTTGAGATTGCAGCCTTATAAGCAAATCTCACCAAAGCACACAAGTTGTCTCCCAAGGTATTATGGTCCATATAAAATTATGCAAGATCAATAGTGTTAGTTTCACAAGCTAGAGTTGCCACCAACAACAAAGATACATCCAAGCCATGTTTCTTGTTTGAAGAAGGTAATTGGGCATAATATTCCCACCTCAAACAACAAATACCGCCAGAGTTTCTGATGAAGAAGGAAGAATCCTTTGAACCAGAGTGCATTCGGCCAAACACGCTATTAAAGAAGCTTAGAATAGAACTCCTCACCGAAAGTATCTCATCCAATGGAAGAATTTTCTACCGCTTTGAAGATGCCACATGGGAGGATCTAGGAGTTCATTCAAAAGTTTCCAAACTTGATTAGCATTGAGGACAATTCTTCTTTGAAGAAGGGGGGCATGCTACGCCCTTAATATTAGTGTACATCGGGTTATGAATAGTCGGCTTGTGGCTATCTTAACTCTCTATTAAGTCATATTATCATTAGTATATTGTTATTTAGTTGTTTAGGTCGGCCTAAGACTTATATAGGTGTGTCTAAGTCATCCTAGGTGATATTCTAGGCATAAATAGGTATATATAATAGGTTGTGAGTCTTGTTTCATCATCAAGTTGTGAAGTGTGTTCTCATTAGAGAAATTTGGAGGTTTTCTCCCTTGAAGTGGCTTGTTATTCCCAGTTATTGTCAAGTATTTGCAGCATATTTCATATCATATTCTTCTATTGTGCAAGTTATTTCATAACAATTCACCAAGATGGACGAATGAGTCCCACTTGGATGGGACTCATTCACCCAAAGTGGCGAATGGGTCCTATAGGGGCTATTTTTCTAGCTAAAGTGTCGAGGAGTGCGTAAATTAAGTCTATATGTTGATCTTGTCGGGTTTTCAATTGAAATATGCCTTGAGATACATAATATAGGGTCTTAGGGGCCTATTAATGATGATATTAAGGCCATAAATGCAAGAGAGCCCAAAATCCAATGTGTAAGTGTAAATAAATACATTTTACAACACTAAATTAAGGAAAAATTGGGTCTATTTAGCTTAAAAGGGCCCTAAACCAAATGTGAATGTGTAGAACACATTACAACACTAGATTAGGTCCACTTTAGTTTACAAGACTCTTAAATTTAATGTGAAGGTGTAAATAAATACACTTTACAACATTAAATTGAGCGAAAGGTTGAGTTTATTTAGCTTAGGAGGGCCCAAAACCTAATGTGGATGTGTAAAACTCATCACAACACTAGATTGAGGTGACATTGACTCCAATTTATCATTAATTATTCCCAAATCAAGCAAGGAAAAGGTGTACCATTTTTCCATCATTACAATACCTAATACCAATGTTATAACAGTTTCATCTTCCAATCATTTCCCTGCATATCAGCCTATTAGCATGGCCCAGGTCTTCAATTAATTAAAAGTTCAAGTACCAATTAGAGATCTTCTAAGTATTATTGACCATAGTGAAAGGAAATTTTTATATCTCAATTCCCCTACCATATTTGATCAACCAAAGGAAGTTGCAACTACTCCCAAACATAGGGTAGACAAATTCAATGTGCCAGAGGCCCTTGAGATTTATTTGGGCACTGTTTCTACAAGTAAAAAACAAACCATTGATCCATTTTATACATTATGTTGATAATGGTTGGTTGGTTCAACTTTATGTTAGATTCTAGAGCATCTAGTAATGTGATGTCAGTAGAAGTTATGAATCACTTAGGGCTACAAGTTTTGAAATCCTATGGTAAGTGTTATTCCATAGATTCTCATGAGGTAAATGTGATTGGAATAGTAAATAATGTTTTGGTACAACTAATTGCATATCCAAGGAAGACCTTTTCAATGGACATTATCATAGTTGACTATCCAACTAAGTGGGGTATGCTATTTTCCAAGTGAGCAACAAAAATGGGTGGTAGCCTTCAAATGGATTTATCTTAAGCTACCATTCTATTTTGTGGAAAAGATGTCCAATTTCACAAGAAAGAGAAAATGGTGATCATTGTAGAGAATCCCAATGAGCCATAAAATGAGGTTTGTTAACTTGATGTAGAGCTTGATTGTCTATTTGGATATTATGATGATGAAAATGATAAGTTGATTGCTTCTAATTTGCTACCCCAACATCAAAAATCAATGCACTTTTGAATATGAATTTTGATGGTGCATGCTCAAAAGAAGGTAATGGTGCAAGAGTTATATCGGTGTCCCCTGAGGGCAAAGATTATAATTTTAATTTCAGACTAAACTTTGAGTGCACCATCAATGTGGCAAAGTCTGATGCTATGCTCCTTAGTTTAAATGTGACATCGAAGTATGGAATCAAATACACAAGAGTGCATGGTGATTTAGAAATTGTAGTGTCTCAATTTAGAGGAACAAATGTTGTAAATGAAAGGTTAAGAATGTATAGGAAAATAGTTTTAGATTCCATTGAGGTTTTTGATGCATTCAACGTCATTTGGGTAGAAAGGGAAATTAGTGTAATTGTTGATGCTCTTGTTGTGTTAGCTTTTAAATTTGATGTTTTTGTTGCCCCCAATCACTGTAAGTATGATGTTGAGATTCTAACCAAGCCCAACATTCTTGATAACATATATAATTGGCAAGTCTTCAATGATGACCAATAGATTTATGAATTATTGAACTGTATCAATCACTTTGACAACCAAAAGATTGAATGGAAACCCATGGTAGATAAGCATGAAAAAGGTAAGGAGACTCTTTTTGGGAATGAATTCAACTCAAAACCAATACAATTCCTAGAGGTCTTGTTGTGTAATGTTCCCTCCTAGCCTCTGAGCAGTGCACGCGACCTTTAGCCTATTCCAGAGTTCTTGTAGGCTAAATGGTTCTGGTAAGGGAACTCAGTTCCAATTCTTGGTGTTGAATTTTTAGTATCCTAGAGTACTTCCTATTTTTAGCAGGGGGTCTATTGTTGAGCTTCAGTCTTCATAGTGTCCCCTAATCAAATCAGTTTCTCTCTAGCTTAACTTTTGGGTACTAACTATTTTTAGTACTTTCTAAAAATAGTAAGTCTATTTTGGGTAAGCTAGACCTAGTCAGGGCTCTCTCTCAGCAACACATTTTCAGTTGGCATCAGTTGCTAAGGTTCAAATATAAAATATTTTCTTTTCCCCCTCTTAAATGAATTATTATAAAGTTACTTTATAATTTTATGTTGAGGATAAAGGGGGACATAAAAAGGTACCAAGGACGCCTAAGGTAATGACTTGAAGTTGTTTTAAAGCTACTAAATCATTTTAGAATGTTGTTTAAGACTTGGGCACCCAAGCAATAGTTGGAGCAAAAAATTAAAATTAAATCATAAAGTTCTTTAGTTGGGGCGTGGATTTTAAAGGGGTTTAGGGTTTTTTCCTTGGTGGTCGCCCTAACTTGTGATTGAGCTTTTAAAAGTTCATTTTCAAGCCTCATTATTCATGGTTGATTTGACTGCTTAAGAAAGATGTTGCTTATTTTTCTCCAGGAGGTCTGAAAGTCAGAGTTGAGGAAGAAAACCCTTAACATCTCGAACTGGTTTCGGTAGTGCAAGACTTGCCCTAGCTGGTAGAAAGTTGGTTTCATTCATAAATCACATTTGAGCTTCTATTTGTAGATTACAAGCTTTGAGAATGAAGATATTTTAGTTATTTTGAGGTGTTTCAGTTTGGTTTTGGCTTGAGTTTTCTTTCTTTCAGTTTGGTGTGGGTTTCTTGGTGTTTTGGTGTTTTGGTGTGTTTTTAATCAGTTTCTAGGCATTTCAATCTCTGGACTTGAATCTTATTATTTGATCATATCTTCAAAATGGATTGATATTTTCATATGGGTATTGAATCATCTAATAGCTCCCCTCACAGTGCTCACAAGTATTTATTTGTAATTTTTGGAGCTGATTTGGATTTATAGGGCCAACTGGGCCCTGTGCTTCAAGAGCCAATTTTCTGGGTGATATCTTACTTCTGACCGCTCTCTATGTGTGGTGTTCAAGGAATTTATCAGTAGTTGTTGGTGTTGTTCTTTGGAAAGTTTTTGTTGGGGTTTGACAGCTCATCTTTTTGGTGAAAGACATGACTTGAAGAAACTCTTATATGTTGTTTGGCGTCCCTTCCTAGGTCTGAATGTTATTTTCTAACAATGTTTATTGTAACTCAAGGACTGTTATATTTTTGTTATTGAAATTAGTTTAATTAAAAGCTTTGAATAAGATCCTAGCTAGTGTGTTTCACTTCTATTTTATGTCATTTCTATATATTCTTATTGCAATGTCAAAAAAATGAAGGTATATGAAAAAACAATGCAAAACTTGTCAAACCAAACACATTCAGCAAGGGTGCAAATAGAAAAAAATGGGGTCTTATATTACAATGGTATTAGAGCTCGCATGATCCTGCCATCCAGTGGGTATTGTTGATTCATGAGCATCAATGATAGGGAAAGGTGTCAGGAGAGGGTTAGAAAGAAAGAGGAAATTTTTTGGGAGCATTGGCCATCATCTAGTGATACATCTAGGTTAGAAAACTATTCATTTGAGACACCTACATCAAGAAATCAGTCAGTAGAGTCTTCTAGCTCTAAAAACATGGGAGATAGAAGAGGAAAAGATGAGAGAAATGAGCCACCACCGGATAGGATGATGCTTTTCTTGGATTCTTTGGTTAGGGGACAAGTTAGAGTAGAGAAAAATGCACTTGAAACAAATTAGCAACTAGCATGGTTAGTACAATAAATTGGATAAATGAGACAGGGAAATGGTGTAGGGCAGCATAGAGTTGGTAATCAACAAGATGGGGGAGCTATGGCAAGACTCCTTATGCTAAATTTTCTACCAAGAGTAGAAGTACCAGTTGAGCTTACTTTAGTTGAGTAGCAGGAATAGTTTAGACAGGATTGGCATGATGTGGGGCCTAGTTTTCAGCAGGATATCTCTCTTAGAGAGTACATTGACTTGAGAATGAGGCATACAAACACTAGGGGGAATAGGAACCAACACAATGACTTGTACAGGAAGGTTGGAAAGCTAACACTCCCATACTTTGATGGTTCTGGAAAGATGGAAGCAAGAGCATGGATTCAAAAACTTGACATATATTTCACATTAAAACCCATGCCTGAGGTGGAGTCTATCTAGTATGCATCCATTCACCTTGATGGTATTGCTCACGAATGGTGGTACAATAGAATGGTGATTTTGGGGCATGCCCAAATCACTTCTTATCATGAGTTCACTGAGAGATTGATTGAAATATTTGACAAAAAGGACCCTAAGTTGCACTTCAAGGAGTTAGCTTAGTTAAAACAATGGGGTACAATTGACTCTTACATTACATATTTTTAGAAGTTACCAGTGCTTGTGATGGATATCTCAGAGAGGATGCCTATAATGTTGTTCATAGATGGTCTCTTTGATCCTCTAAGGGGTTGGATCAAAGCCTTTAACCCACCTACCCTTCAAGAAGCCATCAAAAAGGCTAGAGACATGGAGACATCAGCCTTTAAAAGTAAATTTTAGTCAAATGGTTTGCTACAAAAAAATGATAAGGACAAGAAAATCAATTCAAAGGACCATGAGCAACCTAAAAATCAATACACTGAGATAGTTGGACCCTCAATGAGCTTACAAGGAAGTGGTTTTGTTTCACATGTAGGGAACCATACACAAAAGGCCATAAATGCTCAACCAAGACAAAAACATTGCTTATTGAGTACCAATCTGATGAAGAAGTTGCATCAGAAAAATCAAACCATCAAGATGATATGGAAGAAAGTGATGATGAAAAGGCTCCAGAAGAGGGTGAGAAGGAGGAGAACAATGATGGGAAGTTGGCCTAGCTTCGTAACCTCTATAAAATGAATCTCTACGCATAAGAGGAGTGCTCCATGGGTAGTGTATGGTAGCTTTGTTTGATACAAGGGCTACTCACAACTTCATTGATGAGGGCCTAGTGGCACGTAGAGGTCTTTAGACATAAGAGGTGAGCAGATTCTGTGTTATGGTCACAGATGGATTCACTATCCAATGCACTAAAATAGTTCCTCACTTGAGCATACTCTTTGGAAATCGTGAGGTTAAGGAGGATTTTTATATGGTGAACATATAGATGTGGTGATGGGTATTCAATGGCTTTGCTCTTTGGGGGAGATCACTTTAAAATTTCAAACCATGGAGCTGAAATTTCAATCCAGGGGTAAGAGTGTGGTTTTGAGATGCATGTCTAATGGAGGGCCATGTGTGGTATCCTGCAATCATATGGAAGGAATTTTTGACATGACCAGGTTGAGTGGGCAGCAGAATGCATCATTATTCCTATAGTCACATAAGAGGTTAAGAGAGCATATCCCCTTGATCTACAGGAGCTTTTTACTAAAATAAGCAAGGTGTTTGGTAGTATTCCTCCAAGGAGGCCTCCTGATAGAGGCATTGATCATGTTATAAAGCTTGAGGAGGGAGCTAAGCTAGTCATTACCACTCCCTATTGTCATCCTAAGAGGCACAAGGATGAGATAGAGAAGGCCATACATGAGCTAATTGAAATGGGACACATTTGTCCTAGTAAGATCCCATTTGCTTCTTCAATTGTTTTGGTGAGAAAGAAGGATGGGACTATGTGCATGTGTGTGGACTACAGGGCCTTGAACAAAAAGACTATCAAGAACAGGTATCCCATTCCTTGCATTGATGAGCTCATAGATGAGTTGCATAGGGCAGTTTAATTTTCCAAAATTGATTTGAGATTAGGATATCACCAAATTAGAGTGAGGGAAGAGGATGTGGAGAAGAAAAATTTCAGGTGTCACTTCGGGCACTTTGAGTTTCTTTTCATGCATTTTTTCTTGACAAATGTGCCAGCCACCTTTCAATCATGCATGAACAAAGTATTCAGCAAGCAGCTTCATAAGTATGTTCTTATCTTCTTTAATGACATCCTCATCTATAGTAGATCATGGGAGGAACATTTAAAACACTTGGATGAGGTTCTTGGTATTCTTGAGAGTGAATCCCTCTTTGCTAAAGAATCTAAGTGTGAATTTGGGATGATAGAGCTGCTATATTTGGGTCATATCATTAGTGCTAATGGTGTGCGTGTAGACCCTAAAAAGATTAAGGCAATACAAGACTGGCCACCACCCACAAACTTGACACAGCTTAAGGGGTTCTTTGGACTATGTGGTTTTTATAGGAGGTTTGTTAAGGGGTTTTCATAGGTTGTAGCCCCACTTACATATTTGACTAAGAAAGGGGAAATCTCTTGGTCTAAATCAGCATAGAAGGCACTTGATCAATTTAAGGTTTTGATGAGTTCAGTACCAGTGCTAGCCATTCCCAATTTTACTAAACCTTTTGAGCTAGAGTGTGATGTATCAGTTGAAGGTATAGGGGTTGTCCTCATGTAGAACAAGCATCCCATTGCTTATGAGAGCAGAAAATTAAGGGGAGCTGAAAAAAATTATTCTATCTATGATAAGGAGATATTGACCATCATGCATGATTTGGCCAAGTACAGTTAATATCTCATTGGGGGAAAGTTTGTAGTTAAAATTGATCATAATAGCCTTAAATACTTCCTAAATCAAAAGGACTTGAGTGAGAGGCAGCAAAAATCAGTAAGCAAACTTCAAGCCTTTGACTTTGACATTGAATATGTCAAGGGAAAATGTAACGTAGTGGCTGATGCACTCTCTAGGAAACCACATTTATGCATTTTTCTAGAGATTGTAGTAGATTAGAATGTGAAAATCCAAGCAAATTATGCCAAGAACACCTTAGTAAACAACATACTAGATGGTGCTTTGGTTGATGAGAAATACAGTGTGAAGGATGGGTTGATAATCTACAAGGAGAGAATATTTTTGGTGCCTAAAACTAAGATGAAAGGGAAAAATTTTAAAAAAATTCATGACACCCCTATGGCTAGTCATCTGAGGTTCTACAAGATTTACAGGTAGGTCTATGAGAGGTTCTCATGGAAGGGAATGAAATATTACATCACAAAGTATGTGTGTGAGTGTCAAGTGTTCCAACAAAAAAAAAAAAGCACACATACCCTATTGGTTTGTTGCAACAATTGCCAATTCCCACTCAAAAGTGGGAGAGTATCTCAATGGATTTCATCACAGGACTTCCCAAGGTGCAAGGGAAGGATTGTATATATGTGGTAGTGGACCATTTGACCAAATTTGCTCACTTTTTTTTATATCAGCAAGATTTATAGTGTTACAGGTGGCATATTTGTTCTTCAAAGAGGTGTTTAGGCTACATTGGGCACCTAGAAATATCATAAGTGACAAGGACAACAAATTCATGATTTTATTTTGGCAAGAATTTTTCAAGCTTTGTGGTACTGAGTTGACTCCCAGTACAAGCTACCATCCACAGACTAATGGAAAAACTAAAATATTCAACAAATGGGTGGAGGGGGCTATCTACGAAACTATGTTTCAGGGCAACAAAAGGCTTGGGTTAGATGGTTGCACTTGGGGGAGTTTTCCTACAACTCCTCTTATTATATGTCCATTAAGATGTCACCTTTCATGTCGTTGTATGGTTATGAAGCTCCTAGCTTCATTGACTTGTTGTTTGGTTATTGTAGAGTGCCTAGGGCCAAAGATTTCTTGTAGGAGAGTCAAGACATCATGAGATCCTTGAGAGAAAACATCCAACATGCGTAGAATCAGAAAAATATGTATGTTGATCAACACCATATAGAGAGGAAGTTTGAGGTGGGTGACATGATTTATGGCTGATTACAACCATACAAATAGGCCACTCTTAAAAAGAGTGGAGCAAAGAAGTTGAAACCATGTTTTTATGGCCCATTCATAGTTACTAAGAGGGTTGGAAAGGTTGCTTATGAGCTTGAGTTACCTACGAGAGCAAAGTGCATAATATTTTCATGTATCACACCTTAAGAAGGCACTTGGTCACAATGTGATACCGATGAATTTATCCCCATTAGATGAGGAGGGAGTTGGAGCTTATACCAAAGGAAATTATTGATTTAGGGAGAGGACCGTCAAGAGGAGAGTGATCACAAAGTATTTGGTGAAGTGGCAGGACCTACCACCAAAGGATGTCATGTGGGAGAGTGGCAGATACTACAAAATCCAACATTATGATTGCTTGAGGGAAAGTAATATTGCAGAGGTGGACTATAATGTCCCCTCCTAGCCTCTAAACATTTCACACCACCTTTAGCCTATTCCAGAGTTCTTGTAGGCTAAATGGTTCTAGTAAGGAACTTAGTTTCGGTTCTTGGTGTTGGGTTTCGGTATCCGGGGTAATTTCTATTTTTAGAAGGGGTCAATATTGAGCTTCAATCTTGAGTGTCCTCTAAGCATATCGACTTCTCTCTAGCTTAACTTTTGGGTACTACTTACTATTTTTAGTACTTTCTAAAAATAGTAAGTCTATTTTGGTAAGCTAGACCGGTAGGCTCTCTCAAACAACACATTTTTAGTTGGCATCAGTTGCTAAGGTTGAAATATAAAATAATTGATTTTCCCCTTCGAAAATGAATTATTATAAAGTTACTTTATAATTTTATATTAAGGGTAAAGGGGACATAAAAAGGTACCAAGGATGCCTAAGGTAATGACTTGAAGCTCTTTAAAGCAACTAAACCATTTTAGAATGTTGTTTAAGACTTGGGCACCCGAAACAATAGTTGGAGCAAAATAAAAATTAAATCATAAAGTTCTTTAGTTGGGGCATGGATTTTAAAGGTTTAGGTTTTGCCTTGGTGGTCACCCTAACTTGTGATTGAGCTTTTAGAAGTTCATTTTCAAGCTTCGTTATTCATGGTTGATTTGGCTGCTTAAGGAGATGTTGGTTTTTCACCAGGAGGTCTGAAATTTATGGTTGAGGACGAAAACCCTTAACATCTTGAACTAGTTTCGGCAATCCAAGACCTACCCTGGCTGGTAGAAGGTTGGTTTCACTCATAAATCACATTTGGGCTTCTGTTTGCAGATTACAAGCTTTCAGAATGAAAATATTTTAGTTCTTTTG
This sequence comes from Sequoia sempervirens, assembly GCA_007258455.2. Taxonomy (NCBI): domain Eukaryota; kingdom Viridiplantae; phylum Streptophyta; class Pinopsida; order Cupressales; family Cupressaceae; genus Sequoia; species Sequoia sempervirens. The sequence goes on from VDFB02018318.1 coordinate 25,659, forward strand.
AGGTGTTTCAGTTTGGTTTTGGCTTGAGTTTGCTTTCTTTCAGTTTGGTGTGGGTTTCTTGGTGTTTTAATGTTTTTTTAATCAATTTTTGGGCATTTCAATCTCTAGACCTAAATCTTATTATTCGATCATATCTTCAAAATGGATTGATATGTCCATATGGGTATTGAATCATCTGATAGCTCTCCTCATGGCACTCACAACAAGTATTTATTTGTAATTTTTGGAGTTTATTCAGATTTATAGGGCCAAGTTGACCCTATGCTTCAAGCACCCATTTTCTGGGTGATATCATTACTTCTGGTTGCTCTCTATGTGTGGTGATTAAGGCATTTATCAGTAGTTTTTGGTGTTGTTCTTTCGCAAGTTTTTGCTGGGGTTTGAGAGCTCATCTTTTTGGTGAAAGACATGACTTGAAGAAAACTCTTATTTGTTATTTGGCATCCCTTCCCATTCATGGCCAGCTCCAAAAGCACTACTTTTCCTAAGGTTAAGGTTCTAGGAACCTTTGTAAAAAAAAAATTGTTGTGTTTTATTTTGTACATATTTTTTTTTGTTGAGAGTCAATATATTCTTGTTGTTCCCTTTTGGTATGCCTCAAAATATACATTCTCGTTGTGCATGCAAGAGACACACATCCCTAACAAGAGAAAATATTGGCACCCCAAAATTTTATGTCCCATTTCATGTCTATGCCTCATGGATCATTAGCAATAACCAATCTGAGAGATCTTATTGAGCCATCTTGCATGTTATTACTCCTCTAGACCTTGCATTGACCCTCTTCATCCATACCTTAGTCAAATTCCAAGTTGCAAAAAACTAAAAATAACTAAGTGTTGGACTTTTCAAGGATTCGGGTTTTTGCTTACCCTCATACTTGCGTGCCATCTCTATTGGCTTCCAAGTTCACCATGATCTCCTTTGAAAATCTTCTAAGTGTTGAATTTGTCGATCTTTCGGGTTGTTTGTGATCCCCTTAATTGGTTGCATACTATAAGGTTTCCCTGACCCCTGAAGATAGAAGCCTTGAGGAAGCCTCTAAGTGTTGGTTTTATCAATATTTTGAGCTTTGGGTTGTCAATGTTATCTTTACCTTTATCTCCTTAAAAATCATGTGATAAGTTACATTCCCAAACCTCGACGCCCAACAAAGATGAGTTGTATAAATTCATAGTGTGTTATCTTTTTGGTCATCAACCTTCGCCTCACCTCCTTATTTTTCAACCCATTTCCATTCACATCTGTGATGCCCAAAGTCCAATTCCTAAAAATCTCCAAGTGTTGATCTTATTGGACTTTGGGTTATCAACATCTTCCACATCTTTCATTTCTTTCTTTCTAGCATGCATTCCATCATCTTCCCAACTCTTGATCCTTGATTCTTTCCTTCACCCTCTTTTTCTAAGTCATTATTGGTGGTTGGGGGTTCAACATTCTTCATTTTCATCTTCTTCAAACATTCATCGAGCATTAAGCAATTGGCCTAATTCTCAATGACTGACAAAGGTTTTCTCATCGAGGTTTTGGGATCAGAGGTGTTTTATCTTCTTGGCTTTCCAATAGGAATTCTATGGTATTCCTGAAGCTTGATGACTGAGAGAGGTCTTCTCATCGAGGTTTCAATGTTGAGGGTGCTCTTTTCCTCAACTTTTTGATAAGCAATTTTTGGTAGCCCTAAGGTTTGACACCCAACAAAAACAGTTTTTTAGGGGTTGCAAATATTTTTATGTTTTCTCGTTACTTTAATGGTAGGCTCGGACCCAAAACTTTGAAAATCTCCCAAGAAGCGTGTTTTTGACCCGGAAACACCATTAATGCTTAGCAACTCCTCTCAACCGTTGGATTTTTACTTCTAAGAATAAAGAAACAAAATTTATTTATTTTTGGTAGGGATTTATGAGGTTGTGTGGCACACATGCTAAATTTAATATTTGCAAGACCTTTTCTAGCATGATGCGTTTCCATGTCACCATTTTGGGTGGGATTTTTAAGTTATTTCTTCATATTTCTTGCACTAAATTACAAGTCTCATTAATGCAGAGGCATGGTGCATGTCATATGAATGTTTTGCATGCCTCTTTGTGATAAAATCTTGTTTATAGAGGATAAATGTCTTTAGAGCAATGGATATGGGTTGTGGCTAGGATTTCCTATGTTGCACAACACTCTGACATTCCTCTGACACCTTGTTCATGGGTTTTATTTATCTTGGCTTCATTTTCAAATGAGAAAAATATAACAAAAGGAGAGGATGACAATTTTTTGAACAAGAAGAATAGTTGCAGAGCCATCAACAAAAGAAATTGCAAGAAGCCTTAGGGTTTCAAGTTCCAATTTTGGGTGTAGCTATTTTATAATTGTAATGATATGGTTTTTTTCCCAAAAATGTGGTAACATGTGTAAACTTTGAAGTTTGATTAATGGCGGAATCAACCTTAGTTGAGTGTCTCCTATGTTATGTTTAGTTACATTTTTGAAGTGTGTTGATTAATTTTTCAACTAGATGTTTGTAAAATCCTTACAAAGCTTTTGCATGGTATCTTTTCAGCATATTAAGGAAATGTATGAGTTTTCCTAATTATTACTAAGTAGACTCCCTTAATATTTTGCATCCATTTACTATTTTTCTAAATGTACATGTAGATCCCAACTTGCCTATAGATTCAAAACAATATAGTCTTTTTGTGATATCTTGATTAGGATATCACCAAAGTTTTTGTTATCATATGTTTGACTAAATCCAATCATTCTACTACCCAATGGATGAAGGAACCAATCTGTAATTTATTTTCTTCCCACAATCCTCAACAAACCCTAAAACACATCAATTAAAACACCTTTCAATTTTATGTTTCTATGTGTTTTTTGTTGCCATGTCTAAATGTTTATAACATCTAAGGGGTTAGCATACATCACGTTTTCAAACATTTGTATGACATATTATATGTTAAATAGAAGTTTAACCTTACATATCCAAACTAGCACATAGGTATATTGTGACACCTATATACACCTAAAAATGGTTTGGATAATCAAATTAATTAAATACACTTTATTTGATTAATTATCTTCATTTCTTCTACTATTAAATAAATAGAAATATGTATTTATAGTTCACATTCTAATTCTCCTTTTCTTCAAATTTTAATTAAATATACAACTTCTATAGTTGGTATTATTTAATTATTACATCATTTCAATCTTAATTAAATAAACAAACTTTTACACTATTGTTTAATTATCATATTCCTTCTATTTTAATTTAATAAACAACCTCTATATTTTTTTTTATTAAATTATTTATTCCCCTTTTGCTAATTTAAATAAATCAAAATATTTAAATAAAGGCATAAAGAAAATTCCTCTATTCGCTCACCTACCAAATTTGATATTCCAAAATCCAATTTATTTCAACTAGCATTCACAAGAAGTTGTGGAGACAAATTGGAGACAAATTTGAATCAATCTCTCAAATCTTCTTCCTCTAATCTTTCCTATCATCTTGCCTAATTTTTTTCATGGGGAGAAACCATTCCCTTCATCAGCTCCAACTTCTTCATCTCTCACCCTTCAAAATCTCAAGATTGAATACAGGCCTCTGTTGTGTTGCCCCTATGCAAAATTGTTGTCGTAAATCTATAAATACAGCCTTCTAGAGCAAAGAATGGACCCCTGAATCTTTGTGCAAACTTACTCTGCAACAATCATAGAAATCAAGCAATCATATCAGTAGCAATAGCAATAGTATTTTAGCATCATAGCAATCATAAGAATGTAGAATTCACATCACGGTAGCATCATAGTTTTACTGTAGCTTTCATCCATCAGGTTTTGTGTCAGAATAGATTACAGTAGTATCATAGTTTTTTAGTTTCATAATCAATCATCACATCATTGCATTTAGCAGCAATTCCATTCTCTAGATAGGCATTTTAACAGTTACGGTGCTTACAAATCTAAGAGCCCTTTGTGACTTGATAAATCTTTGGAGATAGGATACAATGAGATGCTTTCAAGCTTTCTGTGTTTTTAAATTAATTTAATTCATGTTAAATCTTGATATAATGTTTCATTAAGAATTTTTTTTAGTTCTTTTACTTATTTTCTTTTTCACACTTACAATTTGGCACCCACCGTGGGGCCCTAACCTCGTGTTTTTAACAAGTTTTTTTTCTGAAAAGCTTGCATACAGGAATTTGGCGTGATTCTTTTAGTGTGATCGGATGATTCTATAGTGCTTTGGACACAAACTATAGTGCTTATTCCTGTTTTAGCGCTTCTGAAGAAAACTATAGTGCTTTGGAAGACTGTTTTAGTGCTTTGATCAAAAGCTTCTAGCACAGTCTGACTGTTCACCTCAACATCTTTTTAGCACGTCCACTAAATTCTATAGCACTTCTAACGAATCTTGTAGCACTTCCAACATTTTTTAGAGTGTGTTTGAGTATTTCTATAGCGCTTTTGACCTCTGCCATAGCGCTTCTATGTAAATTGTTATCTAGATCCAACACGACCATGGCTAGTAACTTCATTTCTTCAGTTGGACTAAAATGAATCAATCTAGGATAGTCACTTCTTCAATTGGACTAAAATGAATCAACCTAGGATAGTCACCAAACATTTCAATTTGGCATTAAAAATGAACACCATCTCTTTTTGTGAGGCAATATCTTCATTGTGAAGCAACATCTTCACATAGAAAATTGTCGTTTGGGCTCTAAAAATTGAACAATTGATTTCTATGCTTGTGCGGTGAGAGGCATATGCTCTCCCCTTAAACAGGGTGATCAAAACACCAGACTCATACTTCATTTTATGCATTTCCAACTTTATTAAATCCTTTAGAAGGCCTGTCATAGTGGGAAAAAGTACTCACCCTACGGGAACGACCTGAGTGGGAACAACCAAAGACAAGTTTTCCAACCCACTATAAAATAAAAGTAAATCTGGATAAATCCACATTTACCAGAAGTGTACAACATAACCATCCCAAAAATATTTGTTCTAAATATTGGGAGGTCTCCTAAGGGAGTTTATTATTTCCGCTCCGAACGGAAACCCTATCTACAAACCATAGTGTAGTATCCAACTTGTCAGTTTTCAAACATTGTAATACTTAGCAGTGTCGGGGAAGGGAAGAATCTACCCCCAAGACACTACCATATAATTGCCAAGGATCATTTGCTCAGGGGATCGAGAATTCTAACCTTGAGTACACACCTGGAAAAGACAAAAACACGAGCGCCCTTTAGGGGGTGACACGGCTGTGTGATTCAACGCAATTTTAAGCTATGGGTTGATTGAGTATAATGATGACCTACTTTTCCTTAAGAGTATGTCTGAAGTGTCTTTTTGTCAATAAACCTATGAAAATCAAGAAGGATCTATTTGATCCTTGAATATACACTATTTTTTTAGATTTTAACTCTTAATAAAAATTGTCTACATTTGATTGTTGTGTATTTCAAAATCATTAAAATCTAGATAAAAGATCATCCTAAAAAATACAACTTGAACAAAATCAAACTGAGAAATATATGATTAGGGATTGGAAAACCATAAAGTTTGTTAAGAAATCCCTTGCCAAGAGAATCAAAAAACCAAAGAAACCACTTAGTTACAAAAACCTTTTGAAAAGAAGGCATTTCTTGTATCAAAGTAGGAAGATTTTGCTTCATCATAGAACTTTCATCCATAGGTTTCATGATTTCGCTAGGGGTTACACTGATGATTATGCTTTAGAGCCCTTGTATTCACAAGCCTATTTTTAGAGAAGATCTCTTTCACAGGAACCTAACCGTAGTCAACCTATTCGTCAATCCTTTATCCCGCAACCCACCATAGAATACTCTAACAGGCCAAATCAGTTCTTACAATAGACAAAACTTAGAAACATTAGGTTTGTCATCCAAAATTAGGGAGTTACCACCACACCTTATGACCATTTGGTGACCTACAGCTCCCATTCAATAGCCAAGCCTTATAGCACCTATTATACAACCTAGCCTTACGCACATTGAAAGTGCCCAAACTGACATCATCAACAGCTTGAGAACATTCATTTTTGAGGAAAACAAAACACCCCATCAATTTCTCATAGCATCCATCATCTTGAACGAAGAAGAAGAAAAGGTAAACATAGCAGTAGGAAGACCCATGTTACTACCTCCTGCCTAGCAATAGATAGTGAATAACATTGCGATAAGGTGTTGATGCCACAATACAACATACCTTATGACCATTTGGTGACCCATAGCTCTCGTTCAACAACCAGGGCTAACCACACCAATATTTCAGCCAGGTAGCGTACACATTGAAGGTACTCAAACCGACATCATCAGTAGTTTGAGAACGTTCATTTTTTAGAAGAACAAAACACCCCATCAATTTCTCACAACATCCATAGTCTTAGACAAAGAAGAAGAGAAAGTGTACATAGCAGTTGAGAGACCCATATTACAACCCCCTACTTGGCAATAAACAAAATAGCGCTTCTACAGTCTATTCTAGCGCTTATGCGCTATCTTTTAGTGCTTCAACAGTCAAAAACAATGCTTATGCCATTTGTTTCAATGCTTTTGCCACATATTATAGCACTTCTGTCAACAGTAAAGAAAACTCTGTTAGATTCAAAAAATTAGTGTCATAGTGCTTCTACAATCTATTCTAATGCTTATGCACTATCTTTTAGCACTTCAACAGTCAAAAATAGCACTTTTGCCATCTTTTTCAGCGCTTCTAATCAAATTTATAGCACTTCTGTCAAACATTACCAATGTCAAAATTTACCAATTTTTCAGCGCATCAGTGGTCTGTTTTAGCGCTTCTACTCTGTTTGACAGCGCTTCTACATTCCATTTCAGTGCATCGACCCTCTGTATTAGCGCTTCCACAAAACTAAAAAATAGAGACCTTTCAAAAACATTTATCAAATTTGTTACCATCAGAAACTCAAGTTTTTACCAGTCAGAAACATTTCATAGTTTAAACAGTGTCCCAAAAACCTGAAACAAAGTAGGTTTTTACAAGTCAAATCATTTTCAAACATAAACCCAAATCTTGCAAAATACAAAGTGTCAAATTATCAAAACAAATCTAGATTATTGAGTCAAATTTCCTCATCAGGATTCTAACATCCTACCATCACAAAACAAAACTCGGTAATCAGATTTTCCAATTAGCCTCATCAATAGAATATATCATTATATTTGGCTTCGTTAAAATCAAATTGACACTAATCACACATAGAAGATCCAAGTTAGTGAAAACAAAAAAAAAATTGTATGCTAATCTTGACAAGGTTGCAAAGACAAAAACTTAGAGAGAAGGAAATTGAAATCCAAACATGACTGAAGAAAACCCCTTTTATCGATTCCAACAAAATGATACCAACGAAATAACACAAGAAGATATACAACACACCCAACAAGATCCAAATTTTCATAAATTTGTGGAAAAGGTCTTAGAACAAGACATGGAGAAATATCTCTTGATGTTAGCAGAGTTAGGTGACAAACTTCCAAAGGATTTCGACATCAATTGATTAAAGGAAACCCCTAGAAGAAATGAAACAGAACCACATCACACCCAAGACACATATCAAGTGGTTGCTTTAACAACTCAAATGCAAAATCTATAGCAACAGATTCAGAATATGCAAATGGGAACCACCAAGAGATATTTATTACAGGACATTTTTCCTTACCCTTTTCATCCGAGTGTGGATATGATGCCTTTCCCTAGACATTGTGAATTTCCTAAATATGACAAATATAATGGAAAATCAAACCCGATTGACTATGTAAGGGAATTCAGAACAATGAGCCTCGAGTTTGCACAAGAAGATACTTACCTCATGAGGTTATTTCCTAGGAGTTTGGGAGCCCATTGTATTGAATGGTTTTCCAAGTTACAACCAGGGATTTGATCCTTCGAAGAACTAGTCAACAAATTCATCTCTCAATTCTCCTTCAACATACAACATGACGTAACCATAAAAGATCTGTATAACCTGAAATAGAAAAAGGATGAGACATTCCTATCATTCTTACAATGTTGGAGAAATTTATTCACTAGATATCCTCAATCTATACCTGAAGAGGAGAAGATTGACTTATTTATCGACAACTTAAATGATCAGATGAGTTATAGACTCGAACTGTAATGTCCCCTAACATTTGAAAAAGTAATTGAGAATGGGCTTAAAATTGAAGAAGCCCTAGTCAAACGAGGAGTGATTAATCACTACAGTGATACACCAAACAACGCAAATCACTATGGAAACAATGACAAGCCTAAATTTTGGCAGAAAAATAGAAATATTGGAAGCAATGATGCTACAACCGACATCCAAAATACAAAACTAGTATTCAATTTGACAGCAACAACTGTCAAAACAAATCAAAATGAAAATCAAAACAATCATCAAAGCACTACTCAAAACAATAACACCAACAATGGGGAATCTCGACCATCATATCAAAGAAAATACAATCGATGGAGATTTACCCCATGAGGAAAAACTTTGGAATTAGCAATGAGAGAGCTCATTACAAATAGACTGATTACTCTACCAAAAGCATGAAATTGGGAGCGAAAGGTAAAACCATCCTGGTGGAACGATGCTGATTATTGAAACTTTCATAAGAATAAGGGACATAAAACAAATGAATGTATTCAATTAAAACATTTAATACAAGACTTGATCGAAGCAAAGAAGGTGTTTTTCGAAGGGCATCAAACAAACAATGATCATAGTGCTTTTACAAATCCATTACCCAACTATGAAAAAGGAGATTCTTGTTCAAGTGGTAAAGGAAAAATTATAAATTATGTCTATGACACCACCATTCTTTTCCTTTCTGAGGTTGATAAAAATGACATTGATAATCAATTAGATGACACAAACATCAATGACATTGAATCCCTGAACATGATACCCAACACAAACACATCTGACAATCAAATCAATGTCCTAAAGATCAGGGAAACACAAGACCATCAACAACTCAATGTAACAACAAGGGGGTAGTCCAAAGTAGTACTAAAAGGAGTCTCATCTAAAAACACTACTCCCCCATTGCATCAATACAACATTGTGGACCAATTACAAAAGATATTTGTACAAATATCCATTCTGGAACTTCTCAAAATTTCACCATCACATAAAGAAGTTCTAGAACAGGCTCTAGTAGCTACAACGGTGCCCAATAACGTGGATGTTTGTCAATTCCAAGCTATCGTGGAACATATTACCACACCTCATTGTATGTCGTTCTCCGAACAAGATGATGTGTCACTAAATCACCCAAAAAATGTGGCCTTGCATATAGAGGTTCTAATCCATATATACCACATCAAGCATGTCTTAATAGATGGTGGAGTTGGATTAAATATTTGTACTTTGAAACTAATTCATGCACTAGGCTATTCTGACAATGCCATTGATGCCAGAAGAAAGATAACAATAAAGGAATATGATGAAGAGGAAAGGTCTTCAAAGGGGCTGATTGTACTTCCAATTCAAGGAGGACCGATTGTCAAAAACATTGTTTGTCAAGTGTTGTACAAGGATCTAACATATAACATACTCTTGGGTCATCCATGGATCCATGAAATGCAAGCGATACCCTCAACATACCATCAATGTTTGAAATTTCCAGTCAACAGACAGGAGGTCACAATATCAGCTGACAAAAATAATCCACAGACTTGCAACATGCTAAAAGCAAATCAAGACACTCTGGTACCCCACAATAGAGAATTCAACACTTCCACTTCATCCAGTGGTGAAAGACAACCCAATTTCATATCTAAATGGGTTGAGAAGAAGGATCAAGCAAAGGAAATAACCATTGTAGACACAACTTTATCAAACACTGAAGGTCCTATAAATGAGTTATCACAACAATTTGTAGACAAGGTCCAGTTGAAGGACAAAGGCTTAGGAGAATATTCTCTTGAGCAATCTTTGTGTCTATCACAATTGCTACCATCACCAAAATCATATGGACAGCCCACATCAAATACACCACGTTCATCACAACCAATCATGACTCTAAATGAAATATTTGTTAAAGCAGGTACCCTTGAAGATGAATCAAAAGACAAAGCCATTCTCAATTGGCTATACAAGGATGAAGAAGCCTCAACATCAACAAGTATTAGCATCAAAATAGATCAGTATGGAAAAGGGAAGGCTATCTTATAGAAAATGGGATATGAAGGCCAAGGACCAATTGGAAAGAGGAAGGATGGTATTATAGAACCTATTCAACCTCTAACACTATAGCCTAAAGACAAAACAGGATTAGGCTACATAGGGGAAACAAAAGAGGAAGTAACTCAGAAAGTGGTAGAAAAGATTATACAAATGAGAGATGGTTCTAAAACTGATTCAAATGAATATGAATGGGATCATTTATCTACTACATCATACACTGACAATCAAATTGATGTCATTCAAACATATACACCCTTATGAAAGGAGGGACAAAGTTTAGGAAATAGACCATTTGTAATAGGATCAACAAATATCGATGACTCAAGTGAGGACGATCAGACATTGAGTGAGACAGACGACTTGGAGGTGAGTACTATCATAGACCTCAACCTTCCTACTGACAACTTTGACCACCTATCCATCAGAACACTTATAGCTATCAACCTTACTCAAACTAATACTTATTACCCTTGAGGCATCCCGAACTTATTGACTAGGAACCTACCAAACTTATTCATTTATCATTCTTTTCAAATGATGATGCCATCATAAACTATCTTTGTAGTGAAGAACCTAATACAAGTTCTATCCATAACACTCATAACACTAAAACAAGGGTGCTCTTCACGTCATCCCGACGCTGAAAAAAAAACGTAAATAAATTAGAACAACTTTCGCTCCCCCATTTTATATACCCCGCCGGTAAATAAAGGTTGAATCGTCCCTGGGGAATAAAATCCCAAGCATAAAGGAATAAAATTGAAAAAGGGTGCTCAAAAGGACAGACAATCATGATACTCGTCAACCAAGTCGCCAAATGGCACAAGGGGATTGGAAAAGGAAATAGCCTACCAAACATGCCAAACAGACAGATTGACACCCCTTTCATTAACTTGTTCTATGAGGACAATCACAATCGGAAAAAACTTGAATTTTTCCTTCTGGAGGACAGGTCTCCTCCTGCAGGGACATCTCTGCCACCAAATAAACAGGTCTGCCAAACACTAGAAAGATCATGCATGCAGGAAGGATGCCAAGCAGGTTGAGCCGCCACCGGGGACAAATCCGATTTATCCAGGATAGATCCGCCAGACAGGAAGATTGCCCATAGGACAAATCGCCACTCTGCAGACAAGTCTGATTTGCAGATATATCAAAGCTCTGTCAGGAAGGTCCGCCCTTTGTAACCTGGACCTTAAAAATGAAAAATAGAGGACATGCCATGTTATCTTTAATGGATGGTGTGATAGGGCGAATGTGAGCGTTAGAAAACAAGCAGCAAGTAAAAGAGTGCAAATAAACACCAAAACAACCTACACCTCAAGATTAGCCTAAGTTGGAAACAACACAAAGTAAGAAGCAACAAAATGGAACCTTATACCTTGCATCGAATCGATCCTTTGGTTGGCCCTTCGATCTTTGGTGTGTATGCTCCTTGGATAGCAAGTAGATGCAAGCTAAATGATGTTGTGAGGATGAGTGCAAGTGGATGAAAACAAGAAAATGGCTAAGTATAAGTTGAAACAAAATTTTAAGAGTTTGGCTAGCAAAATGATCTCCCACAGAAATGAGAGAAAGGGGGTATTTATAGGAATTTTGAGAATTCCCTAGAGAGAGATGGATAGTCCAAAGATTGAGCCACAAGAGAATATATCAAGAGATGTAGGGCTAAAGGTGAGTTGAAGACTCTGAAGCCCTCCACATCTTGACATGTGACATGTGAGATAGCCCTAAAAGATGAAGTGGACATGAGGTGGAAGGACAAGGACATGACATGGAGAGGGGTACAAAGTCCCTTGGGATTGGACAAGATCTCCTCATAAAGGAGGTACTTGTCCCAATGTGGGTGAGAGGACAAGTGGGGAATTAAAAATTCTACAAATATTCTCATGGGGATGAGAGAAGGAATTTAAATTTCTTTTAAATGCATTGGGGATTAAATGTGAATTAAAAATTCACATGGGAAGGATGCTGCTTGTCAAAAGAAAAGCATTTAGTAAGGTTGACTAAGGACACATGTCATAAGGACATGGGGAAGAGAAAAGGAATTTAATATTCCTTGGAAGGATAAAAAATTAAAAATTCCTTGAGAGGTTGATTAGGCTAGTTAGTGAAGGATTAGAGGATGGTTAGGTGGCTAAGAGAGATTAGAGGCCAACTTGCAAAAGTTGGAGGATGTGACACCTCCTAATCAAGGATTAGGCATGTGCACATCCTAATGATGAGATTAGAAGAAGGATTAAGATAAGATAAAAATGATGGAGGATGTGACATGAGGGGAGTTAAATAAATGGAATATTTATTTAATTCAATTGATGGAAGGAGGATTAAAGAGATAAGGTATTATTGATTAAATACCTTAGGGATTTGGCAGAATTAAAGCTATTAATTAAATAATAGTAGTATTACTTAATTAATGAAAATAAGATGAAAGGGGATGAATTTGGATAAATTAAGTGTTCAAATTTAGACGTCTACAAAAGGAACAACACCTCCTTCAACACATTTATGCCAAACTAGAGGGTCTACACATAATTCTTGCCATGATCTTGAATCTGTTCTAACTCTGTCTCGTCCCATTTTCACACTTAGATAGTATCCATTCACCAAAGAAAACAAAGCAGGAATTTTTTCAAAATGCAAATGACTAGTGTATACAAAATATTTATCACCTCCATCATAAAAATTTGAAAATCTTGCCTAATTAAGGCATTAAAATTTTCACGCGTACCAACAAGCATTTCTGAAATGCATAGGGTTGTGGGGCCAATGTAAATATTCATTAAATACATCGAGGCATAGATAAATGCCATCATTACTTTTATTGGCTCATTATTAACTAAAGGTTTGATAAAGATTTTGGCCGTCAAAATGTTCCTTATAACAAGGTTCAAATCAGGAGCTTCATACCAATGAGAAGACAACACATGAAGCTCATGGGGAAACCAACCAGGTAACACAATAAATCCCAACCATAACCTAAACACCCACCCACACCCATCCACATCATCACAAGTTATCCACATCATTATGAAGACAATGGTGAGAAGACAAGTGTACCATTCCACGATGGAGATGTTAGACCTCATCATCAATAGTAGTGTTCTTTTGCTCTTCAAGGATTATTCTTTAGATATTCATGAGGAGAGCCACCATACTTCTCCAACATTTGGATACAACCCAGGAAGAGCCCAGATTGGCCAAAGAGTCAACCACTTTGTTTCCCTCATGGAAGGTGTGGGTTAATTTCTTTTTTTCCAATTTATTGAGTAAGAATTTTATATCTAATAAGATGTCCTTGATATTCCACCCTTGGAAATAATTGTGATTGATGGAGTCAATCACAACTTTAGAGTCTCCTTCAACATGTAGGTTTTTTAATTTCTAGAATAACAACAATTTTAACTCCATTGAGGAGTGCCCTTGCCTTTGTTTTTAGAGGATTGTATCCTGATGCCTCCAACAAAACCAGCCACCAAATTGCCATTTGAATCTCTGATAATGCCCCCTATGCTAGCCAAACCAAGATTAACTTTTACTACACCATCAAAGTTAAGTTTGTGCCAACCGTTAGCAGGGGTTTCCAAATTGTTTTAAGCCTATCCAGAGCTTTGGAGTTGTCAAATGAGTTGACATCCAAGTTCCTATTCCAAGATTTAGCCAAATTGATATCCCTTACAAAGGGAGGTTTATCCAGAGGTTTTGAAACATACAAGGATACACTCTTAATGATAAGTCTAAGACTAATACTAAAGAACTCCTTGGGGTTTTTTTCCACCATTTTAAAAATCTGATTATTCCTTTCTTTCCAAAAACACCAACATAGAATAGGAGGAACCTATCTCCAAATTTATTTAGGAAGAGGATGGTGATAGGGACTAATCTAGCTATCATCAAAGCTCTTGAGGTCACCATTCATAGCCCAATGAATACCCAATATGCCAAAGGTAGACTCTCAACTTCTTCAATAGAAAACAAAAAATAGATTAACAGATGAGGGACAATCTCTTCATGATTCTTACATAACATACATCTATTCAAGATTTGAAATCCCCTTTTCCTTAGATTTTCCTAAGCGAGTATCTTGTTATGACTTGTCATCCACAAAAATAAATTAGTTTTTGGTGTAAGCTGTCTATTCCAAACTTGTTTTCAAATATTATTCTAAGTTCCTTGCAATGATAACAAACTATAGGTAGACTTTATTGAGAGATTACCCTTGTTTTCCTTAGTCCAATATAATTCATCATCCAAGGTAGAAATCGGTATTATAGTTAGGGAGAGGATGTCCTACAAAGTCTTAGCCTGATGCCTTAACTCTAGGGAATGAGGGCAACAATTCTCCAACACTTTCCATTTCATAGAGCCATGCAATTCGCACAAGTAGTCTCTCACATTCTTACCCAAAAACACAACAATAAGAACCATCAAATTCCTGAAGCCAGATTGAGAGAGAGGGATATCAAGTAGCCAGGGAACCTCCCAGAATCTAATTTTTCTACCATTAACTAGTTTCCATCTCAACCCAGAGTGCAACAACTTTTAAACCCTACAAATATTGTTTTAAGTCAATAAACCACTAGGATGGTCATCTGAGAGGCACTTGATCAAGGGAATGTTTTCAAGATATTTCACATTTAGAAACATCACCATTCCTTCTTGTTCCTTAGCTGATCCTATCCAACCTTCACAAGCAGGGCTTTATTAGTAGGTTGAATTTTTCTTATGCCAAGGCCACCACTAGATTTAGGGAGATAGACCATATCCCAACTTATCAAATCCAATTTCTTTTTTTTTCCTTCGTACTAGAACAAAGAAAATTCCTTTGAATTCTTTCAAATTTCTCAATAATATATCTAGGGATTTTGAAGATTGACATAATATAGACCAGTATCCCTTGGAGAGTAGTAGCCAAAAGCTATAACTTACCAGCATGGCTAAGGGTAGAGCCTTTCCATCCAACCAATTTATTTTGCATTCTTTCAAGGATTGAGTTTCAAAATCTAGGCATTACTTCTTTAATTGTGAGAGGGGCGTCCAAGGTACATAGAAGGAAGAGAAGCACTCTTATAGCCCAGAACAACAACCACCCTATCTTGAAGGGCCTGTGTGTTGTTAAAGAAGTAGATCATGCTCTTGTTGTAGTTTATACATTGGCCAGAACTAGAGGCATAATTGTTTAGACATTTCTTCCATTTCCTAGCTTCCACCACAAAAGATTTCCCAAAGAGGATGGTATCATCCACAAATTGTTGTATAGCTGAAGGTTCAAGGGAAGTAGCCGGTTTGATCCCCATAATAGAACCATCAACTAGTATCATTGAAATATTCCTGCTTAGGACATCAACAACCATAATAAAGAGGTATGACGAAAAGGGATCTCCCTATCATATCCCTCTACCACCATTGAAGAAGCCATGTGGAGCCCCATTGACTATAATAGAGTACTTGACAGTAGATATGCATTTAGAAATGAGGTTCACCATAATCTAATTGAAGCCCAACCTAGTTAACACTTTAAGGAGAAAACTCCATAGAACTTTGTTATATGCTTTGGAAATGTCGAGTTTAAAAGCCATACCAACACAATTAATTTTGTCCATTGAGTGTATGATTTCATATGTGGAAATTACAATATCCAAAATGTGGCGACCAAGGACAAATTTTTTTCACAAGGGCTAATCATTTTATCAAGAAAAGGTTCCAGGCAATTAACTAGAATTTTAGAAAAGATCTTGAAGATTGTATTACATATGCTGATAGGTTTAAAATCATCCATGGTTTGGGGCTCATCATTTTAGGAATTAGGGCTAGAAAGGTATGGTTCAGCTATTTTTTAAGTTTTCCTGACCTAAAAAAGTCCTTGGCAACAAGGAATAGATCCTCTCCCACAATTTCTTTGTACTCTTGAAATAAATCCTGTAATGCTCACTCTAAAAAGAGCTAATAAATTACAATTAAATAACTAAATTTAGGATGGTATTAATAAAATAAATAAATATAATCAACTACTCTTTAATAAAAATTTCCTTAATGATATGAAAGTAATGTTGAAACTTATCTACAACAAGATGAACAAGAATTTTATTTCAAAGTTAGATTATGTCAATACCTTTCAACCATTAAGCTTACAAAAGTGAATAAAAAGAAGTAATAATATTGATAAAGAATGACTAAATCCAATGGTATTTAATACATTGCAAACTAAATACATTAATTTTATAATGCATTCTTGTTACATAAAATTAGTGCAATATCTGTGCAAAGATTTCATAAATCAATGCATGAAATGTAATGAACAATATTCATTGGTGTTTAGAATTTACTGAGATTCAATAGAGACACTTTTTAACCTACAATTCTAAATGCAATAAGGAACTCATAAATAAAATCTTCTTTAGCAAACCCAGATGACGCTTTATAAACCTACAAACATTGAATAGAGCAACCTAATCCTGCTCTCCTCCCAATCGTAGGAATGACAAGTCCACCCCTTAGAAATAGACAAAAATTAAAATACTCAACACAAATTAAAAAAAATAAAATAATAAACACTGGCTCACACACAAAGAATCCAATCACATAATTCTTGTAAAGGTGGAGGAGGAATTCCTTCCCTCTTGGGGAACCAACATTTATTCACAATTTTCAACATACAACTTTATTTTCAACACATAACCACCACCATCCATCCAACATTCTCCACACACAATCACCACCATCCACCCAACATTCTCCACACACAACCACCTCCATACACAACCTTCTGACATCCAACTCACTTCCCTTCATACAATAATCCAAACTACCATTCACAACTCTCTATTATCATACACAACACCATACAATTTCATATTTAATCAAAAGCCCCAAGAGAGGCTTCATTCCCTCCTCAACCCTAAACGAAGGAGGCTCTCAACCCTCGAGTGAGATCCGCTCCTTATGCACACCCAAACCCCCTAATACTCAACATGACACCACACAAAACAATAAAAAAAATAATTTTTCCAACCATCTATCAAGAATTCAATAACAACACAAAATTTACCAATACAATTCATGCATACCTTGGTTGTCCAAGTTAGGATTAGCCCAAACAACTTGTCAAAATTTACAGAGACTTTTTCTAATCAATACCATCCTATAACCAATTCATCCTAGCCGTTCCCCCAACTTCCTCCCAAGAAGAAATTAATAAATAGAAAATGAAGAAAGAATACAATCCACAACACCCACATTTCCTCTTCACCTCCCAACCATTCTATTACCCTCTTTAAAATAAAATAACTCCCAACTCTTCAATTTCCCTCAAAACACTCCCAAATAAAAAGATAATTCAATAAAAACATCCCTCCATAATAAACGGTCAAGAAAATCAAAATACACTCAAACATTAAAGTCCCTTGACAAAAATTAAAACCATTAATAAACATTTAGCATTTGGATTTTTTCTCCAATTCTTAAGGAACTAGGATTGTCCACCTGAAACATCTCAAAGGAAACATTAGTAAAATTTGGAAATTATAGTTGAAACATTAAAATTTCTAACATCAAATAATTATAAAATCTATCAAAAATATTATTTTTTTGATGGAAATTAAACATATAGTTAGAATACTTCTTAATCAAGTTATTTAATTAAATGAGCATATTATTTCATTTACAAGCAAATAAATATCTAGGCATGTATGTAAATATTTTATGTCCATAATCCAAAATAATGATATTCCTAAATCAAAACCTCATCATCAACCTTGTCCAAAACACCAAACTATATAGATATAAAGTCAAATCAAAATCTCTAGAATAATACTAGCTATGCCTTACATTATGTGTTTTCTTCATTGGCTCTCACTTGTACTTATTCATGTATTTGAGACCATGAGTGAACATTTACATATTATGTATAATATGCGAGGAAATCTCAATTCAGTTTTGTGCTCAAGTCTATGCTATTTATGTCCCCTCTTTCATTAAGATATTATCTTTGTGTGTTTGAGACTTGATTAAATTTATTTTAGAATCTTCATTAGTCCGCATCCCATGTGCATGCTTCTTTTGGTTCGTAAAATCCAAATCTTATAATATGTTCTTGTCGGACTACACATTAGAATGGTGGAGATTTTCCTCATTTTATTAAAAGACGACGCCTTGTCAAATAAATCACAAGAAAATATAATAGAATGGTAAAGTCCATATACAATAGATATTCTTAACCTTGATATTTATTTATATCTTTTGTTGTAATAATTCACCCTTTGGGCTTTGGTAGTTCCTTTTCATTTGCATACTCTTTAAATCGTGTTAGCTATTTTAGTCCATTGGTTAAGATAATGGTCGAGCTCGTCAACCTCAAATTGTGAATGATCGATTCACCCATTTCTCTTCACACCTTAGGAGTTACATATGTCATTTAGAATAGGATCACTTCCAGGATTGGATATGAAGCTTGCATATTCATAGTAATGGTTGTCCTCGAATCTTAGACCTAGTATGCAAACCACTGATCTCCTCTATTATAGAAAAAATGATATGATATTGCTTACGCTACCTGAAGTTATAGACTAATGGATCAATGAATAATGAACTTGGTTTATATGTGTTTTACATTAGCCTCACACCTTACTTGTTCTAGACAAAGTCCCAAGAAAAGCGTAGTTATTCAATCTGGTTTCAAATCTTCATCAAGGGATAAATAAACATAGAATAACGCTATGAAGAGCTATACCTGAAATAGAATGACCATAAGATGTGACCTTATACATATGGAAGGTTGAGTAAGGATAAGGGTTTATTCTTATAGGCTTACCTTACATTTGATCATTCCTTAAGTTTAGAAGTAGTCTAATTGCATTGTCTTGTACTCGTCACTAAGAACTTGAAGCCAATATTGCTCAGAGGGAGGTAGAGTCTCTTTCCAGGAAGTCTTTGTGAGCCAATACTCAAAAGTTAGTGCAAACATGTAACTCTTGAATTCCAATTAATTTAGGAAATTGATGAATATCGAATGCATTGTTATTGAGGCATTGGGATCCAATTACATGCATGTGTATTTAAATAGACTTGGTAAATATTTGATATCGTATTTTTCACTGTGAACCATTATTTGAGCCTTTTATTTCCCCCTCAAATCTGAATGTGGGTTGTTCCTTTGAGTCTCAACCGAGTATACACCTATAGGAAAGTTCTATGACTATATTAATCTAATTGCTTTCTCATACATTTGTGTTGAATCATTCGCTTCCTTTCCTCCTGCCCGTCATTACCAATCTTTGAGGTATAAAAGTATATTGAGGTGGTTGCAACTACAACCTCTGAGGTATTCTTGTAACATCTTCTTGTACGAGAGGTGTTTTATGTTACCAATCATCTAGGATTTATGCCTAGCTTCATTACAACATTAGTCAAATTACTTGGAATCATATTTTTGAACCTAGGGTTCAACCATGGAAGCTTGTTTTTTTTCAACTTGAGATCATCCCTTTCACTAATGATGCACATATCTTTGCAGACATGCATTTTTTGGTTTTATTGTCACTTAATTTCTAATTAAACAACATAGTATGATTTCTTATTTCTTAATTTCTACAAGCTTAGGCGGGGGAAATTATGAATCAAACACTATTGTTCTTATAACAACATTGCTGCATTTATGCAATGACTATTTACACATATGCTTTAAATCTAAAATTAGCTATAAAAGTTAGCTTTCATTATCTAGCTGAGCACAAATCATCTTGATTTGAACATAATAGTATAATATGAGTCATTGAAGATCGACTTGAAACTAAGTAGACATATCAACACATTAATACCTAATTTGATACACCACATAAACACCACCTATTACATAATATTAAAAAAATATCTCTTTTGTGTTGATAGGAAGGACATTGATTTCATGTCTTGTCTCTGCATCCCCATTTAGTATGCATGTCCATTAATCCTATCTTCATCTCTTATCTATGGAAATAACGAAAGATTAAATCTGCATTTATTAATTAGAATATGAGAATCATTGGTTCTTTATGTTTATATTATTTATAACATCTGCACAACTGCTTGAAAATTTTCCAAAACCCCTTTCAATCCACGTTGCCTATACCTTGCATCCACTATAGTTCATAAGACCACATTTCTTTGTGGCATTTTGTTAAAATATATCGCTCAACTTGTATATATTTATGTAATTAAGCATGCATGTCTAGCAAGCCCATCGTAACTAAAAAAATCTATTTATTTATTTCTTTTCTTTTTCCATATTCATAGCCTTCAAAAATTTCCATACCTTTATCTGAAGTTGTGCTAGATGCTGACAATAATTGATGATTCTAGATTTACACCTGCTAGTCACACTTTCTTGAATGTTTCTTATACCTTTTCATTCATTTTATTTTGTGTTTTCTTGCAATAATTGCATACCATGGAATGATTTCCACATGAGACATTTTGTTAAACAGTCCAAGATACTATTAGTTGCATACCTTGAAACTATCTTATGATGATCTTAACTAACACCCTACCTCATACTTAGAAATATAAACTCATGAGTTTCATAATAAATCATACCAATAAATGGGAATGGGAATTACTATGATTTATAAATTTGGTTTGCTATTTATGGGAGTGAAGGAAATGATGAGGATATTGAGAGAAACGATGAAGGAATTTCATTTAGAAAATAACATAAAATAATTCACACAAAATAGAAATTTGGATTTATAATTTCTTAATTTGTTAGACTCAAAATTTAATGAATGAATCATTTATGCCTAACCAACATGCTTTTGATGCTCATGGGAAAATATAATTTTGTGGATACATCTTGATTATCATAAATCAATTTAAGTAGTAAATAATCTTCAAAGAGAAGAGTGCATTAGGGGAATCTCAAGTATATAGCCTAGCACCAAAATCTAAATAAGTGATACATTGTACTCCTGCTTGATTAGATTGTTGAAGATCATCCTTGTGATGATTTCTGATGTCTTTATGGCTCTCTCAAATGTTTGGTTAGTTCTAGTTCTATCTGGTTGAATGGATACACATGTATATACATGCATATATTTAGAAAATTTCCATGTTATCTTTCTAGTTTTAGAAGTGAAACATTCTACATTGCTAAGTATCCTAATCAAACCACAACATTTAAAAAATCAATTTGGCATGCTGACAGTCCCAAAAAGTGACGTGGATCTTTTATATATACATGTTAAAACCTTAAAAGGGTAGCTAGAATATGAACATTACAAAGCCAGAGGAAAGCCATCTGATCCAAGGGCCTTGAAGACACCCATGTTGAAAGCTACCAGTTTGACTTCCTCAAGAGTGACAACTCTAAGGATAGCGACATTATTTGAATTAGTTAGAGAAGCAGGGATGGATTCTAGTAACAAGTCATCAATAGCAGAGTTAGGGGCCTTAGTAGGCTTAGATAAGGCATATTGAAAATATCTAGAGGACAATTGGCCAAATCTGAGCCAAATTTGTGGCTTCAACTCCCAAATCATCTTTTATCTTTTTAGTTTGGTTCCTTTTTCTGTGCTTTAGAATCGATATGTGGAAGAAGGAAGTGTTGTGGTCTCCTTATTTCATCCATTGAATTCTAGATTTTTGTTTCCAAAATATTTCTTCTTTTTTCAACACTTTGTCCCATTTCGTGCGGTAATCTTTCTCCTATTAGAAAGTTTTCTCACAAACATCCTCATTCTTCATCATTGTTTGGGTCTCTTTAAGTTTATCAGAAAGATAATGTTTATGTTGGAAAACATTCCCAAACACCCACTTATTCAAGCCTTTTACCATATTTTTGATATGCTTGATTTTTTGAAAGACTCTAAACATGGGGGAGCCATGGATAGGTACATTCCACTAGTCAACGATTTTATTCCTAAATTCTAGGTGAGAGCTCCACATTATCTCAAACCAGAAGGGAAAGGGACCAACAATAGAATGCTCATTTAGGATAAGGAGCAGAGGGTTATCGTTAGAGACAGTCTAGGGAAGTTCCAACAAGTTGGAGCTATGTAAAGCATCCCAATTAGGGTAGAAAATAAATCTATCAAGTATTACCTATATTAGGTTATCTCCCATTCTCCTATTGGTCCATGTGTAATTTTGACCCTGTAAGTTTATATCCACAAGTCCTGTAGCACTTAATAGATCAGCCAAGTCTGCCATACTATTAGAATAGTCCACAAATACCCCACACTTTTTAGAAGGATATAAAGGAGAGTTAAAGTCCCCTACTAATAACCAGCGAATCTCTTTGTTCTTAAGGATCTAATATGAGATTTCTAGCCAGAGAGCTTTCCTAGCATTCCTAACATTGGGGGCATAAATATTGATAAGGATCCAAGTAGACCCAGATTGGGTGAACTGAACACCCAAACTATTCCTATTTTGAAATAGTTCATCCCCTTAAAGTATATTATGATTCCACATAACAACCAAGCCTCTCGAGGCCCCATCCACATCACTAAAAGAAAAGTGAGCATTAGGCCAAATGTTCGTAGCAATGAGATCAAAATTTATTTTTTTCATTTGCACTTCTTGTAATAATAGTATGTTAAGCTTGTGCTCCACATAATTTTTTAGGGCTAACTATTTATGAGGGTTGTTTATGCCTCTTATATTCCAGGAAAATACTTTCATTTTGACATCTTCTTTGAGTATGCTTCCAACATCCTCTGCTTTCCAATATCTATCTCTTTGGTCATCTCTCTATTCCTTGTTTGTCTTTGGTTAGGTCTACCTAGTTTCATTTCAACACCAACATCTACCTTCCTTTGCTTTCCCTTCTTCTTTGGGGTTGACCATCCATCCTCATCATTGGTTTGGCTATGAGATTTGGATTCAATGACTATTTTTGTCACTCTAGTTCTAGAGCCAATCTCCATCTAAAACAATTCTAGGTATTGTTGTTATATGGAGCCTAATTAGACTTAGAGGTTAAATTTTCTCCACTTGTATCGATGTGGTTTCCCCCCAAATTGTTCAACGGGGGTTTGGGGGCAGCACCCCTAAGATGGGGTCAATGGGTAGCACCCCCAAGATAGGGTCAAGGGGCAGCACCCCTTGCGGGGTCCAAGGGCAGCACCCTTGGCTTGAAACCTCAAACAACTTTTATTATTTTATAAAGGCGTCGAGAGTTATTTTTATTTTGGCTAACATAAAAAAAACCCTTTTTTTGTAACTGACATAAGTCTTGATAAAATGACTAAGGCTTAGGGTTTCTGTTGATATTGTATTGTAGCATTTGCAGCAGTATTGAGTTGCAAGGAATGCTGGTTGTAATCGGTTTGATTTACTGGATAATAATATTGGACTCTTTGTTGGTGGATGTAGCCTAAGTTTGGGTGAACCACATTAAAAATTGTCTCTTGCTGCTATTACTTTTGTGTTTTTCATTCCTTTGTTTAATCTTTATTTGCATTTAATTGATATTTTCTACATGTAATTCCTAACAGGTATTTCACCTTCTTCCAGCTCTTTAATTAGATCATAGGTAGCTAGGGGGTTAGGTTGGTCACTTAGAATTTCAACATTCGACTCACCAGTAGCAACTAGGTCATATGGTATGGTTTTCAATGAAGATGTAGTCTCCAAATGGTTTTCAGAGGGTTTTCTAGGTGATGTCACAACCAAGTTCCTAATAGGGACTTCACTAGGACCAAATTTGGTCAAGGAATCCATAATTTAAGATCTCATATTTGAATGGATAGTTGGTTGTGATTTCATCCACCAAGGGGTATTTCATGATGGGTTTGCTTATTAAAAAGGACTTACAATCATAAATAAGGTGCCTACGTTTAGAGTATTTTTGACAACAAATAATAACATTTTCATAGCACACTTGTTGGTTCCATGAACCAAACTTAGAGATCAAAGTTACTAAGGTGGGTAAAGTCTTATTAATATCAATATTGACACAAAATCATGTGAACAATAACTTAGATTTCATTCGAGTGATGATATCCAAAGTAATGAAGTGATGCATTGAATCCTCAATACATTGAAATACTAACTCATCTTAGTATTCCAAAGGTAGACCCAATAGACGAACCCAAATAGGAGTAGATTTGTTAAGGTCTATAGCTAGATCGAATCCAAGCGCTTCCTATAAACCTAAAGACCAGAAGATAGGAAAAAAAGATAATCCTCAGAAGTTGTAAATTTGAAAATAAATGGCCCTCTAGCCATAGCACAAACTTCAACGCTTCCCTTAAGACACCATTTAGCCACAATCCATATTCTAACCATGTCAATGGTAGGGCGGAAGGAATTTTTTTTCCCACAACAGAGTTTTCCATGGAAGAAACTATTTTATCAATGGTATAATCTAGGAGTTAGATTTCAGTACCAAAGATAGAGTTCACAATCTTAGGTCGAGGGTGAGATTTATTCGAATCAGGACTTTGGGACGAGTTGAGTAAGACATTCAGATTCAAACCTTTGGATTTAAGAAGGATAGGAATCACAGGAACATCCTCAGAAACAAGAGAGGGAGGGTCCCCCAAGGAAGTTGGGGGGAATGTGTGGAGGATATCATGAGGTTAGTAGGGGACAAGAGAGGGGAACCATGGGGTATCCCCAAGGAGGCTTCCACCATGCATGCAGGAAATTCAAACTAGTAGAGCGGGAAAGTAGAGCATGCACTTTTGAATCATTTAAATTGTCAATGTGATTACTTTAAGTTGGTTATTGAGATGGCCCACCACTGATGTTTTGTGAAATATGCGATCTTATTAATGAGCTAACACTAGTGCGAATATTTGATGTATAGACCTAAGGACCATGTCCGGTACTTGTCAACAATTCCTAACAATGTTATCAATAATCAAGCTATAGAGGTCTGAAGAGTGCATATATGAAATTTTCTATATTTATATATGATGTAGAAATATTATGCTTTCTTCATTTATACTTGCGTTGAATCTTAAATAACATTCTTTAAAAATATTTTTTCTTATAATCTTAGTATTATTTGAAAATAAATAGACTCTCGCATGCATAATCAATTTCAATGTTTCCATAAAATTCTAATATGTCTATTATAATTATTTTATTAGTATAATATCATTATGTATATGACCAATAAGATAATTAAGGCTTTCTTTGAAATTTAACATTTCAAGGATTTCTTATTTAGCTTTGAATCATTTTCATTTACCACTTATTAATTAATTTAATAATTTAGGACGAATGGCAGTTACAAAGAAATTGATTATGTAACCGCTCAAGAAATTGGAGCTTTTAAAAATAGTACGCTTCTACCACCTCACATGGTCAACTTGAGTTATCTTAACCATTGCAACTTAACACTTATAATTTCCTAATTGTATTCCTAGACCTATCATTGAAAAGTAGAACTAAGAGTATGAAAAATGCTATGCAACTAGAATACGTGGAAGACAGGTTGTTCCATGTCGCCAATAAAGTAGTAGTTTAACTTCATAAGAAAAAAAGTCATTGAACTAGAACCTCCATTTGGGGTGTAAATAATAGCATAAATATATTATTTATTAATAATATTTATAAAAAGCTGAGAGATATCCATCTTGAGGTGCCTATGCACTTTTATGTGACAAATTGATTAAAAAATAGGTGCCTCAAGAAGGATATCTCTTGGCGTTTTTATAAATATTATTAATGAATAATATATATATATATATATATGCTAATAGCATTCGCAACATGACATGGAAGATAAAATTATAGTTAAGGTTGGGGCTAGCTTTAGGAATAGGGTTATGGTTACAATTAGAGATATTTGGTTCACAAGTAGGGTTAGGGTTAGGTTTGTGTTTTCAAATTATAGTTGGGGTTAAGATTTAGTATACAATTAGGGTTACAATTTTTTGATAGAATCAATATAAGGGTTATAATCAATCCCCAACCCTAACCATAATTGAACATGAATCCCAATTGAACTTAAACCCATATTTGAATCATAACCATAATGTCAACCCTTATTTTAACCTTAACCCTAAGATTTATTGTAGAACCCTAACCCTAAATTTAAATCTAGAAGTATTTCCAAGTATTATAGTTAAATGAATTATACCTAAGAATTATAATCCTAAGAACTATAATCCTACTAAACCTATTCTAAACCCTATAGTGCTTAGGTTTAATTCATTATAGTATTGCTAAGCATTATAGTTAAGTATTGCTCAAAACATTTGCTTAGTAGGATTGCTATATGATAAGGTGACCTTAAAAGTGTGGTTTCTCTTAAAGGAATGTAAGCAGTAGAGTATAACAATATGGATATCTTTATAATATTATAGTTAAATGAATTAAAATTAAGCACTATAATCCTACTAAACCTATTATAAACCCTAACCTTAATTTTATTTCTAACATTAAATGAATTAGGGTTAAGGTTAAGGTTAAGATTAGACTTTGGATTAGGGTTAGGCTTATGCTTAGAGATAAAATTAGGGTTAGGGGTAGGGATAGAGTTAGGGATAAAATCAAAGTTAGGGTTTAGAATAGGTTTAGGGTTTGGAGGTTACATTTAGGGCTAAAAAATGTAGAGGGGCATTGGAAAGAAATGCAAAGGGGCACAAAATTCAGAGGGTTACATTTAGGGTTAGGAGGTTACACTTAAGTAATCCTAACCCTAATAATAACCCAAACCTAACCCTAACCCTCTCAACCCAAATTCTAAATATAATCCTAATTGAGACCTACTCTAACCTTAAACAAACCCTAATGATAATTGGACCTAACCTTAATCCTAATCAAACCCTAACCCTAAATGAACTAAAACTATGATTGTAACCCTAATTGAATGATAACCTTAATTAAACCTCATCTTAATTGAACTATAACCCTAACTAAAACCTAACCCCAACCACAACTATAACCATAACCCTAATTCTAACCCTAACCATTATCCTAATTTAAAATCTAATCCTAACTATAACCATAATTTTAATTCTAATTGTAACCATAATTCTAACCCTATTTATAATACTAATTATAACATTAACCCTAATTCTATAGAAACCCTAATTATAATTATAAGCCCAATTTAACCATAACCCTGATTAAAACCTCACATTTACCTAACCTTAATTGGACCCTAACCCTAATCCCAAGCTATATTATAGAACCCTAACTATAATCATAATCCAATTTAAACCCTAACCCTTACCCAAATTGAACCTTAACCAAATTGAACCCTAAATCAAATTGAACCCTAACTCTAGTTGAACCCTAATTGTACCCTAAGCCTAACTATAACCCTACTTTAACCTTGAATGAACCCTAAACCTAATTGAATTCTAACCCTAATTTGGAACTATAATTAAATTTTAACCCTAATTGAACCCTAACCCTTAACCCTAACCCTAACCCTAATTGAACCTTAATTGTAACCCTAACCTAGGCTATTTGAACTACAACTCTAACCCTAACCCCAAGCTCTATTATAAAACACTAACACTAACCATAACCTAAGAAAACCCCCAATTGAACCCTAATCTAAGTACTATGTGAACACTAACCCTAATTAAATTATAATCCTAACCACAATTAAAAACTAACCCTAATTGAAATCTAACCCTAACATTGATTAAATTGTAACCATAATTGAATCCTTACCATAAAAGATAATGCAGTTGAACCCTAATAAAGAATAATATATTTATTATAATAATAATAATATAGTTGTATATTACATTATATTTATTTATTAATTGTAACTCAAAAAATAGATATAACTATATCTTTATGGTTGAAGTTTTTGATAAATAGTCTAACCCAAATCATAACCCAAACCTTAATTTAACCCTAACCCCAACCCTAACACTGAACCCAAGATTTATTTTCGAACCCTAACCCTAATTTAACCCTAACACTAATCTCAACCTTCACCCTAATGCTAATCCTATGATTTATCCTAGAATTGTAATTGGACCCTAACCCTATTTGAATTCTAACCCTACCCTTATCCTAATTATAACCCTAATTCTGACTATAATCCTAATTCTAATTCTAACTGTAACCATAATTCTAACTCTATTCATAATTTTGATTCTAATACTAACCTTAATTCTAATGGTAACCCTAATTTTAACTTTACTATAAATTGAACACTAACCCTAACCCTAATTAAAACCTAATTGTAGTTGAAAGTTTACCATAACCTAACATTATTCCTAACTCTAACCCTAATTGTGACTAACCTTAATTGAACTCTAACACTAACCCTAATTGAGTCCTAACCCTAACCCTAACCCTAACCTTTACCAAAAGCTATATCCTATAACTATAAGCTTAACCCTACCCTACTTGAACCAACCCTAACCATAAATGAATCCAAATCAAAAACCCCAAACCTAACATAACCTTAACCCTAATTAAACCCTAATTGAACTCTAATCCTAATTGATCCCCAACCTATCCTTAATTCAACTGTGATCCTAATTGATTCATGTCCCTAATTGAACCCTAACTCTAATTGTAACCTTGATCTAACCCAAGTCACCCTAATCCTAACTCCAAGTTTTATCTTATAATTCTAATTGAACCCTAACCCTAATTAAAGCCTAATCCTAATCATAACCTAATTTTAAATAATAATAAATACATAGATAATAATGATGTTATATAAATTATTTTAAATTATAGCATAAAGTTAAGTGCATATGTACTTTTTAATTACATTATTTCTTTAAAGA
This sequence comes from Sequoia sempervirens, assembly GCA_007258455.2. Taxonomy (NCBI): domain Eukaryota; kingdom Viridiplantae; phylum Streptophyta; class Pinopsida; order Cupressales; family Cupressaceae; genus Sequoia; species Sequoia sempervirens. The sequence goes on from VDFB02018318.1 coordinate 54,576, forward strand.
TAGATATGCTAGTTTTAAATATATATATTTTTAAATTTATTTTTATGTGTAATAATAAATTTATTATATACTTTTATATTTAAATTTGTAATTTTTTAAAATTGATTTTAGATGTGCACTTATTATGAAAAGCCTTAGTTATATTAGATTACATATTTAAGTTACTATATTTTTATACAATAAAATCTTTAGTAAAGCCTTAAATTTATAATATTGCATTTGGATATATATTGATTTTGAATAAAATAGAATATGAATGATTTTTTCTTTTTTAAATATCTTTAAAATATTAAAAAATATTAGATATTTTTATGCGTAATAGTAAATTTAGGATATACTTTTAATTTAATTATCTAATTTTTAAATTTTAAATACATTAATTTAGAATTTGTAAAAGAAATAATTTTTTCTAATCTTTTATAATTTAATTTCTATTTTTCTGTTGTTTGTATTCTATGCTACTTTGGCATTTGTGGTGGGTGTTTGGAAACATCACCGTGTTCATGCTTCTTCCCTTGTTGAATTCTAGAGCAGTTTGGGAAGAACCCCTTCCTAGGCCTCTTTCCTCCATATTGTGTGGTGCATTGGTCCTACGTTCATCCTTTGGAAAATTTGGTTGGAAAGGAATCATAGGATTATTTGTGGGGATAGGCTGATGGTTCAACAAGTGTGGCACATAATTGTTGGGATGATCCGACAAATGATGGAAGCTAAATGTGAAGTGGTGTATCCTTTGGAAAGGAGTGATGATGAGATTATGAATAGAATAGGTTTACAGGGTTTGACTCCAGGCTTTGCTTTTGTCAAAAGAGGTAGGTGGGCTAAAAAGAAGGTTCAGAGGGTTGGTAGATGGCTGCCTCCTCCTGTGGATACTTTGAAGATCAATACTGATGTTTCCTCCAGGGGTAATCCTGGGCCTATAGGGATTGGTAGAATTGGACGTGATTGCTCTGGCTCAATTATTTTCTTCTTCTCCTTTCATAAAGGGCAACATTCAAACAATTTTATGGAGGGGTTGGCAATTCTTAAAGCTATTGAGCATGCTTGTGCTTTGGGTTGGCGTAAGATTATCTATGATTCTGGCTCACATATTATTGTTAATTTATTGAATGAGAAAAAGTGGACTGATGTTAATTGGCAGATTTTTTTGGTTGTTTGTCAGATTCTACAAATGTGCTCTATGTTGGATGTGGTGTCTTTCTCCCACATACCGTGTGAATGGAATAGGGTTGTAGATTGTTTGGCCAAGTGGACTTCAGAGCAAGATGAGAATTGGAAGATTGAGGGCTAGGGGCAGTTATCCCCTGATTATCGACATGAATTAGAGAGGGTTCTTTTTGATGATTTGGTTGATTGAGGTGGTTGTGGATGTGAGCCCATGGTGGTTTTGTTTGGGTTGAGTATTCATGAGCTTTCTTTTCTTGGGTTCCTTCTGGATCCCTGATCTCTTTGTATTGCTTACTTCTTGATTTCAATCAAGTTTTTACCACTTTTTAATTTTTTTTTTAATTTCTATTTATTATTAAAAAATATTTTACAATGACATCAAATAGTGTTTTTAATTTTTTTTTTAAGTATATTAATTTAAAAACTCACTTTTATATCTAATTTTTTAATTTTAGAATCTACTTTTTATGCGTGTTAATTCAACATATTTTTAAATTTTAACTATATTAATTTAGAAATTTTCTTTTAGATGAAATAATAAGTTTAGAATTTTTTTATTTTATTCTTAATTTTCTAAAATTTGAAAACTCTAACTACTTAAATTATTATTTTTATATATATTTAATAAATTTGACTTAAGATTATATATGCTACAATTACAATTAACGTTAGTATTATAATTAATGTTGAAATTAATGTTAATATTAAAATTAAGATTAATGTTGATGTTAAAATTAAAATTAATGTTAGTGTTATGATTTGTATTCAAATTAAAATTAATATTAAAGTTAGAATCAATATTAATGTTAGTATTAAAGTGAGAATTTACATTTCATGAATCTCATTACATTAAAACCATTATTTCAATAATGATTGTGGACCATTAGAATGATGCGGCATGTTTTTTTTTTTTTTTGAAATTAAAAGCAGCAAAACAAGGGTGATGTCCCTTTATAACAAGGTCTTATAGGTAATCATCAGAAGAAAAACATACCAGAAACACAATAGAAAAATAACCAAGCCCTAGTCATAGATGACTAGGAGTGATAGGACACCAAGGACCAAGAGCAATCCGAGCCAACAACAAATTTACAACCCAATCTTGGCATAAAAACTAGAAGCAACTAAATACATAGAACCAACACCCTGCAACAGTTGGGCAGTAACAAACCTTCCACACAAAAGGCCACAAACTATCTACAATAGCTGACCTGTAGTAGACCTTCCGCTCAAAATAGGCAAACCTGAGCCAAAAAACCTTCTTTTCAAAAGGCCACAAACCATCTGCAATAATTGACCTGTAGCAGACCTTCCGCTCAAAATAGACCAACCTGAGCCTAACGTGTTCTCAACTAAAAAGGGGTAAGAATCATCCTTTGCTGTAGAGAAATGTTCTTCCAGAAGTGCCAACCAACCCGACACCAACCCTAAGACCATCTCAATAGGTTGGGGCTACCCATTATAAGAGAGGAAGAAGTGGGGACCAAGACTACCAACGAACCCTCCCTCTAGAGCAAGCACATTCCACCTCAATAGGAACTAGAAAACGAGAGAAGCACTTCTCACCAAACCTACAATCACTAGCTCCACCTCAATAAAACACCACGATTGTAGAAATAGGTAGCAAGTAGGAGGCCCATAGGTCCTCCCAAGGCATCCAGGTTGAAGAAACAAAAGGAAGGACAAAAATAGCCTCCCAAACCACAACATAACCAACCCAAAACACCATATGACCATCAACTCCAACAATATCTACAACACCATCCATCTCAATGGCCACCCAACAAACCAGAGGACAGAGCCCCCTCCCATTACCAAGCATAAGAACCACCACAACCATTTCCATCAACCTGGAAGCCTTCCATAAGCACAAAAACTACCACCACAAAACAAAGTAGGGTCTCCACAACCACCAAAGGAACAACAGAGCACTTAGGAAAGTACCCACTAAGCACCAGGCCAAGAATGACCCTCCAAACATAGAAGCCATAGCCTCTACACTGGAATCATGCCAAAAAGTAGTGCCAAAACAAGGAGAGACCCTAAACAAAGCCAAGGGAGGGACCCAACCAACCACCCCCTGCTCCAAAGCACACAGGAAACCCCCACAACCAAGCTACAAAGCTCCGATGCACTTTTCTTGCACACCATGCTCTCAACACCAAGCCAAGAAGAAAACCCAACAATGCTCCACTTCCTGCCAAAGCAAGCCACCTCTCTACAAGGAAGACTACCACAGTGAAAAAACACAACCCCCTCCCCACCCTAGAAGAGGATAGACAAAGTCTCAGCCAGGACGTCCAGCTTAACAGCAAGGCCCACCTCAGTAGTGGTGCCTACGAGAACACAGGCCCAAAGGTGGCCAAGAAGGAATGGATTTGCCAAAGAAATAGAGGACTTAAAAGTAGAAAAAACCCAAACATAACCAACAACGTCATCATTGAGGCAAGAGATCCCAAAAATAGCCACCACAAAGCCATCGGCCACAAACGCAGCAGCCAGGGCAGGTAAGTGGGAAGAAACAACACACATCAACCAACGTCCCACGCAACAAATGCCAACAACATGAACCAAACCCCATGCTGGAGTAACCAACACAGAGGATAAATGTAGAGAAAGCTCATTCTCATCTAGATCATCCTCCCCATCATCACCCAAATCTGAGGAATTCAAATTTCCTCATTTGCGCCCATTCCCGCCCAGATGCAACGGTTGCAGAGCAGTTCCCATTTGACACTTGTTAGCATGTTTACATTTGTTATTTATACTTATACTTATAATTATATTTAATAAAAAATACAATAAAATAAATAAAATAATAGCTGCTATGAATTATTTAGATACTTCAAACAGAGGAAATCTCATAAATGAGAAATAATAATTTAGACAGTCTACGAGCAAATCTCATAAATGAGAATTAATAAGATCTTTCAAAACTCATGAATGCAACTACCTACTAAATAAACATTGTACAAGAAAATTCCAATTCAACAAAAAATTCAAAGTTGTATAGGTGGATAGATTTTAGATGTTTGAGAATTTCCTCCCCAAATGGTACTATTCAACCATAGAAAATTTCTGAATAACCTTTGTTAAACATACATTACACTCACTAATTTTTTATTTTTTTGTTGAATATGATATTGATAATATTTTGAAAAAAAATGAAATCATATTCTTATAATTTTGATAGAATAATACCTTTCGATTATTAGTTCTTAATTTAAAATCAATTACTAATAAAATTTTCATTCATACTTTCAAAATCAATTAATTAAAAGAATAACATATTAGCTAGAATTTTCTTCACATTGGACGCTGAGTTATAAAGAATGAATTTTCGTATCCTCTTGAGGCGTAAATTGTGGAAATAAAAGAAAATAGCGAATTTTTTCCTATAGAAATTTCAAATTTGTAAAATATGTTAAAAGTTTTGTATGCTTGCATTTGGAGGCAGGCCAAAGATAGAAAAGCTTTCGTGTAATGCCAAATAAAAGGTTTGTTACCTGCAAGATAGGCACCATGCACATATCCATTAAACTAGACCAACTGGTGCTTGCAAAAACCAATAACATTTTTATATAGTGTATGGAGAGCTTGCTACCCAAGAAAGGAAATAAATATTATTACATAGATAACAAAATTTGTGCTAAGTGTAATGTCCCCTTCTCAACAATGATTAGTGCAGTTGGCCATTAGCCTATCTCGGAGGCCTGTAGTCTAGTCAAAAGCAGAAATTAGGATTTCCTATTTTATGGGAGGATACTTTGGTAGTTTTGGAGGCTTGCATGTTGGAGTTTTGTAGTTTGGATTTTGGATTCCTTATGGGTTTTCAGAGAGGTTTGCAGTGGTGTGACATGCAACTGAAATAAAGGACTTTTCCAGACTTACTATTTTTAGGAAGTTGCGATGACTACTCAAAATGTGGTTAAAATGCATTTGGACACACTTACTATTTTTAGAAGTATGCTATTTTTAGTAGTGTTATTTTAAGCAGGGTTTTAGCAGGCCAGTTCAAAGGCTATTTTAGGTAGGTCAATTTATTCAGTTTGGTCTCCAACATTTGTGATGCTTATTTTGGAAAGTTTAATATTTGGTGAGATAATATTTTAAGTGAAATATTTGGCTAAGGCAAGGTGAATGAATTTTGGATAAATATTTAAGATAAATTATAATGTATTTCACCTATCTACTTGGGTTCCTAGCTTGGAGAAAATATTTAAGTGAGTATAAGGTATATTTCACTTAATCACCTTGGACACCTATGTTATGAAATATTTGCATTTTGATAAGTATTATTCCTCTTATGTTTGGATGCCTAAAGTCAAGAAGTGAAAGGTTGGAATTCAAATGCAAATTGAAGTGAAATGAAAATCTCATTTGGGTGTCCCTTTTGGAGGGAAAGGGATTTTGAATTTATGGGTTGGAGAAGTTATAAATATAAGGCCTTGCCTCTTCATTTGATCATCCATTGTCTATCATATCAAATTGCTACCGAATTTTTTTAAGCTTATGGCTTCGAGGAGTGCATACCTCCTAGCAAGTGTCTAATTTCGTGTTTGAAAGATAGCACCTAGTTGGAATTGGGACTGCTTCTCACATAAAGATAGCAGATTGAGCATCATTGATATTAGTTTTTAAAGTTATTTTTGATTTTCAGGTAAATGGTTCATGTATGGCTAAAACAAGTTTTCATTCACAAATCATTGTATGATTTTTATTTCATTCTAGTTATTTTCTATAATCATTTCTATGCCCTAGGTGCCCCTTCTCCTTGAATTTTAGATTTTTTGGTGAAGTGGTTATTTTTCTAGAGTTGGTTGCCCTTCTTGGTGGTTTAACTTTTCCTGGCATCACCTTGGAATGCATGCAATAAATAATAGAAGGTGTTTGCAACTATTTCTTGATTCTACCTTGGGCAGTTTCCTCCTAGGTTTCATCTGCATTCAGTTTCATGTCATTTAGAGGAGTTTTCATTAAGTTAGGAGCATTTTGGAGTGTTTTAGTCTTGTTGGTTTGCATTTTCTGAGTGTTGGTTTTCCATATTAGATTGTAGTAATTTTACATTTGGGTTGGTTTTTCATGTTTGGAAGGCTTGTGAAGTTTGGAGAAACATATAATATCATTTGCAGAGGATTGGACAACTTACACACTTGTAATTTGCAGATTAATTTCATTGTAAGGCTGAAATCAGTAGTATTGATTCAGTCATTTAATATTTTTGCACTTTATATTGTAATTCCCACTATTAGTGGAAGGTATAGGCCTTGTTGTCCATTTACTTTTATCTTTTCATTTCTGTAATGCTCGTTGAACAAGCGAAAGGGGTTGGCAAGCCACCCATACTTTACTTTTCATGTACTTGCATTCTTCATCATGCTGATTGACTGAGCTGTCAAACTACTCCCGCTGAATAAGTGGCCGAGTTGCATAATCTATGTACTTTCCAACAGTTTCTGTTTTACAAGCTAACAATCCTTGGTGCCATATGCTATCACCTCGCCTATCATTGGGATCTTGGTGAACATTCTTGGTGTAGGGTTACTTTCTTTAGCTGGTTTTGGTTTTGCTAATGCTGACAGGTGAAGTTGTTGATGTGAAAATTGAAAAAAATATATAAGGGGGTTATTTAAGTGGTATCAAAGCTAAGATATTTCCATCCTATGAAAAATAAGAGCTTAGTTGTCAGATGAGTGATAGAGAAATCAAATTTTAACTAGAGGTCAGAAATGAGTTCAGTTTCAACTTCCAGAAGTCCCTAAAAATATTACATTTTCTGAAGTTCAGGAACTGTGAGAAGTCAGATTTGATTATGGTTTCTAAAGAAGAAAGAAGATTGGAAAGGTCACTTTCCATTGTAGGTACAAGGATCAATGAAGAATGTCAGACAATAGGTGAGGAAGTGAGTATATTATCAGAATCAAAACATTGTTTGAGCCGAGTCCAACAATCACCTACTGAGTTAATGAAGAAGGCATTATCTCCTACAATAACCTCTTTGATTCATCCTTATTTGGATAAGTCATCTAGATGAAGAAATAAGTTTGTTAGTTACTTCATGCTTTAGTGAAGTTATGAGGATTATAGCACCTTTCATCCCTTATGATGATGAAATTATGAAGAAGATTTTTCATAAGATTGTAGAAAGTTTCCAAGATCTTGATCAAACCAGTAGTAGTCAATTTTCTAGAAGAGCTGCTATTTTAAAAACATTTTTTATATCTCAAGAAAAGTAACTTGCTAATAGACTTGGAAATGCAAAATAATATTTATCACTTGTTCTACTACCTCTTCATATCCACTTGGAGTGAAAAATAAGAGAGTGTTATTGTAGCTGTAAAGAATATTGTTGTTCTCACTATTAAAGAGGTTGATGGAATTCCACCTAATGTCCAATCTCTCCTTTTGGACGCATATGAACGTGAAGAAAAAGTTTCTCCTATTGCTGATATTTTGATCAATGAATTGTTTAATCAATGTGAGGAGAAATTGAAGCCACTTTTGAAGAAGATAGAGCAAGATGAAGGAAATACTAGTGGCGTCTGTTGGCAAAACAAGGACAGACAATTGAGAGGGGGGGTGAATTAGTTGTCACAGAATAATAAACTTTTCAAACTACTTAACTTAATCTTAGATTTGATGAATAAGTAATTAACCATAAGCAATTAACACATCAAAGATAGAGAACACCAAGATTTTTATGTGGAAACCCTGTTAGGGGAAAAACCACGGTGGATGTTAGTCCACAAGATTATACCCTGTTAAAAGTATAATGAAATCAATAAGGGGAATGCACATGCATTTAGGAACACTACCTAGAGCTCACTACTCAATTACAGAAGGGGCTCACTACCCAACAATACAGAATAGGATTAAAATCTGAAGGGTATGAACTGAGGAAATAGCTTCTCCACAAGCCTAATTATAGTTCCAATTAAGCACAAAAAACTCCTTCACAAACTACTTCACACTTCACTTGATATTTTTCACACTCTGCTCTATAATTGAATGATATTCACACATATACACATAAGAGAACACTCAACACCTTTCCACCACACTACACTAATGAAACAATCGCTCTATATATCCGCTACATGAGATTTCATCAATAACTTAGTCAGATAGGAAAATAAAACATATTTTCAATGTCAACCCAAATTTACAAATTAATTTTTAATGTGAATCCACCAAGGTCGGCCATAACATAGTGGGGACCCAAATTAATATCTCCAACACAAAAAATACTTTAATTAATTCCACCTCAAAGATCCACAACACGCTACCACCAACATGTTGGCCAAGAACAAGAAAAACTGAACATATGTAGGAAATTTTTTTGACCACGAGCACACCAATCAATGTGGATGCACCAAAAAGATAGAGCACGGTCTAGAAACATCCAAGAGCACCAAGAAAAAATAGAGAAACATCCATAGCAACTGATATTTTCAGAATCACACAAACTTCACTTAGGAACACCAATAAAGACCACAAAAACACTGTCAGACCACAACATGATCATATCTATATGCGGACCTCTGAAACTTCCAGTGGATGATCTAGATACACTCAGCAGAAAACCATTTAGTCCACAACAATTGAACTTCAACGTAAAGAACAAACCACCTTCATGACTTGCACAGTTCCACAGAGAACCTGAAACACTTTCTTTTACAATTTTCTCAATATCCTTGACATATACAACCTCTAATACACCAAATGCTAATAGTGTTGAAATCAATGACAACCACATATGAACAACACATCCACAACATCCAAAAATCTCCTCCTTTGGCATTGATGGCAACACATGATGTGAAAAATACCATCAACCCAACACACTTGCTATCCCTTTGGTTTTGACTCCTCAATTTCTCTTTGATTCTTAAAAGGTTTTTTCACATTGCACTTCTCCCCCTTTGACATCAATGGAAAAGGTAACCATGAACTTTGCATATACACGCTCTGAACCACATATCTGCACATCTGACTACTCCCCCTGAGTAGCAGCCACAAAAACATCAATCCAAATTAGAATATAGCAATGTAGCTCATAGTTTGATGCAAGTAAATGCATCTCTAAGTTCTCATCAAGAGGGGTAATTACCCCTAGAATTCCTCTAAGATACTCAAAAGTATCCTTCGACAATGGCATAGTAAATATTTCTACAATCTATTCTTTAGTAGGCACATACTCCAATTTGACTTCTTTCTCATTCACTTTCTCCCTCAAGAAATGAAACTTGATTGATATATGCTTAGTCTTAGAGTGTAGTACCAGATTCTTCAAAATATTTATTGCACTTGAATTGTCATAGTATATGGCAATAGGATCTTCATATATTACCGTGATATCTTTCAACATTTGTTTCATCCATATTACTTGAGTACAATTATTTGCAACAACAATATATTCTACTTCAATAGTAGATAGAGAAATGGAATTATGCTTTTTTCTCAACCAGGACACCAACTTCTTCCCTAGGAAGAAAGCACCACCACTAGTACTTTTCCTATCATCTACATCACTAGCCCAATCCGCATCAGTATGTGCACTTAGAGTGAGATCATCATCCTTTGGATACCAAAGTCCAAAGTCAACTATTCCTTTTAGATATCTAAATATCCTCTTAACAATAGTTACATGTGATTCTTTTGGATCAGCCTGAAATCTAGCAGCCATACATACATCATTCATAATATCTAGTCTAGTTTGAGTTAAATAAAGTAATCCATCAATCATTGAACTCTTCTAGTTTAATTTTCCTTAGGAGAATCATCATTATATGCTAGCTTACATCCGATCACCATGGGAGTACCAACAAGCTTTGAATCTTCCATCCCAAATTTCTTTGGTAGCTCTCTCACATATTTGGACTGAAATATGAATATTCCCTTGTCTAACTAGGTCACTTGTAATCCTAGAAAGAACTTCATCTCTCCAATCATACTCATCTCAAATTCATCCTTCATCTCATCAACAAAATTCATACATAGATTTTCATCTCCTTCAAAAATGATGTCATCAACAAAGACTTTTGTAATTAACTCTTTATCATGATCCAATTTGAAATATAAGTTTCTATCAGCAGTACCTTTAGTGAATCCAAGCTTCAGTAAGTATTTGTCCAATCTAGCATACCAGACTCTAGGGGCTTGCTTGAGTACATATAGAGATTTCTTCAAGCAAAAAACCATATCTTCCTTATCAGTTAGCTGAAATCCATCTGTTTGTTCAATGTATACTTCTTCTTCTAGTTCTCCATTCAGAAATGTTGACTTCACATCCATCTAATAGACTTTGTAGTCCTTGTATGCAGCATAAGCAAGAAATAATCTAACAACTTCGATTATGGAAATAGGGGAAAAAGTTTCTTCAAAATCAACACCTTCCATATGAGAATATCCTTTACATACCAGTCTTGCTTTATTCTAGACCACTTCACCTTGTTCATTCAGCTTGTTCTGAAACACCCATTTAGTACCAATCACATTTTTGTCTTTAGGTCTGGGAACCAGTATCCACGTGTCATTCTTTTCAATTTGTGTCAGCTCTTCCTTCATAACTTCCATCCAGTGTTCATCTTGACAGACTTCAGTGACATTTTTAGGTTCAATCTTGGAAATCAGGCAGTATTCTTCTACAATCTTCCTTCTAGTTTGTACTCCTTTATTCTTATCTCCTATAATTTGGCTTTCATAATGGTTTAGCTTTACATACCTTGTATTTTTGGAATTTTCTTGGACTTCTGATTCTTCTGATCTTCCTTCTATACTAGTACTTGTCTCTATTTCCTGACTACCTTGACTTACCAAAATGAATTAAGGTTGCTTTACCGGAACAACTGGAACATATGGAAAATATGGCACAATTTGAAGTTGATTCTATGTCTGAACATTCTTCCCTTTGTTTGTATTGTCTTCATTAGAATCATATCCACAATATTTGGATGGTTTGACAGAATCCTCATCAACTCTGACATTTTCACTCTAAACCATCTTTCTCAGTCTTTTGTTATAGCATTAGTAGGCCTTTCTCTTAGTAGAATAACCTAAAAATATTCCTTCATCGCTTCTTGCATCAAACTTTCCTATATCATCATCTCTCTTGATATAACATTTGCTTCCAAAGATCTTGAAATATTTAACAGTACGTTTGTAACCAAACTATAGCTCAAAAGGGGTCTTACTAGAATTGCCATTTTGACATTTACCCGGTTTAAAATGTACACAGTAGTGCTTACAGCTTCACTCCAATACCTCTAGGGCACATTTCCTTCTATCATCATTGTTCTAGCAACTTCTAAAATTGATCTGTTCTTTTTTCTGCAACTCCATTCTGTTGAGGGGTTTGGGGAGTAGATAACTGTCTTCTAATTCCATGTTCTTCACAAAAAGAGTTGTATTCCCTGGAGGTGAACTTGTAAGGAAAGCTAAGGTTCAGAAACAACTCTCCTAACGTCAAAACCTTAGGGAAGAATGCAGAGATACTTTTAAATTTTTAATTACAGTCCAATTAAGATACACTTGAAAGCAATAATAGAAACAGAGAAATAATCATACATAGATGAACACCAGATTTACGTGGGAAAACCCATATGGGAGAAAAACCCACCACACCAAGAAAAGCCTCTTTGTATTATAGTAATGGAATTACATACAGAGATTAGACTTATCTTTCTGATGTCAATTTACAACAACATTCATAATGATCAACCTTGCTACAGATTCAAGTTACAATACACTCAAAATTAAATTCACACTGATCATACATCGAACTATTCATCCAACTGTTCATGCAACCATCAAACCAAACAACATCTGGAATTTCTGAGTATATTCATGACGCCCATGGTTTGTCGATCTTCCTCTCAGTAACGTCCGCAATAGTCCAATTGCTAGTAGTTCCCATTCTGCTCCCTGATTGGTCAAGGACAAACCACGTAGGATAGTCAATCGGTCAAAGGCGTTCAAAATGTATTCGCATGTCGGTGAGACACTAACCGTGTCTCCCCAATGCTACAAGACTCGATTGAAGTTATCGCCAAGAGTCCTGACCATCGGCAAGACATTATACCGAGTTCACAAGTCGCAGCGACTTCAACATTCTCATCGGCGAGACTATCACTAATTGCCAAGAGATCACACCGAGGTTCCAAAGTCACATAGACAAGAGTATTCCCATCGGCAAGACTATCATCCTTCACCAAGAGATCATAACAAATTCCTCAAGTCATATCGATGTGAACATAGTTGGCAAGACTTAGGCTATCGCTGAGAGGTAATACTGAGCCCTCAAGTCATACAGACAACTGACTACACCATTGCTGAGACAAACACCTGTCGCTAAGACTTCATACCGAAGCCTTCAAGTTACACCGCAATGTTCCACTGTCGGCGAGACTTCGTTCGTTGCTAAGAATTCATACCGAAGCCTCCATGTTACCCCGAGACCACCTTTCGCCAGGAGTCATACTGAAAACATCCGATAATAAACATATGTAGCAATGTCGGCAAGACTTACCGCTATCGATGAAACATCATATCGAAGCAAGCCTTTCGGCCAAGGGTCTCCCCGATGTCTTTGAGTGTAACACTGTCGGCAAGACAAGCTTCCATCGCTAAGAGATCTTACCGAGTGTTCAAGTCACCCCGATGACTCCAATCTCCATGAGTCTCCCCGATACCGCTTGTCACCCAGAGTCTCCCCGACATCCAATAAGAATGGCCTGTTGGCCAGAGATCTCCACTCAGCAGAGGATTACAGTGAACACCACAAGTCACAATGACAACACCAGTCGGCAAGACAGAAGCATTGTATTGGCGACCTGTACAAACTATAAGGTTTCACAGTTGCTAGTTAGCCAGACACAATGAATGTCATATCAAATTTTCTCTTCCAGAGGTTTCGTCCTGTGAGATTGAGGCACATATTTCCAAAAATATCCCACTTGACGAAGATCACACAGGCACCTCCAAAGCACAACAAAACTATTGAAATTCATGGGCACTAAGGCCCATCGAACTGGCACACCACCTGAACTTGTCTGTGCTCACTGACTTCGTCAATGCATCTGCAACATTCTCCAGAGGATCCAATTTTTCTAAAGAGACCTTTCCATCCTCCACCATATCTTGTACAAAGTGATACTGTACATCTATATGTTTCGTCCTGGCATGGAAAGTAGGATTCTTTTCCAAACAAATAGCACTCTGACTGTCACAGTAAATTGTTATTTTCCCTGCATCAAAACCAATGTTAGAACACAAATGTTTTAACCAGATTACTTTTTTACAGGCGTGTGTTGCTGCCATGTATTCTGCCTCTATAGTGGACAAAGCGACTATAGCCTGCCGCTTACTCATTCAACTCACTGCACCACCATTCAAAATGAAAATATATCCACTGGTGGATCTTCTGCTGTCAATGTCCCTTGCCCAATCAGAATCCACATAGCCTCGAATGCTGAGAGTCCTTTGTGATTCAACCAAGTTGCCATGGTAACACAATGCATATTTTGAAGTACCCTTCAAATATCTGAATACTCTTTTCACAAAGATCCCAATGTGTCCTCCTAGGATTAGCCATAAATCCCACTAAGTACTCCCACCGCTAAGCAATGTCTAGCCTTGTACGCACCATTGCATACATAAGACTATCAACCTAACTAGCATAAGGTACACCGGGTCATATCCTCCATCTCAAGAGAGATTTTGGACAGCTTCAACAGATAGCTTCGCTCCCTGCAAAATTGGAACAACTAGCTGCTTGCAATCATTCATGCAAAATATCTCTAGAACAGCCTTGATATACTTACTTTGACTGAGCCAAATTTTTATTATTCCTATCCCTAGTTATCTTCCATTCCTAGAATATACCTTGCTGCACCAAGATCTTTCATTTCAAACTTTGCGCATTAACCGAGACTTAAGATCAGAAATCATTAACTTACTATTGCCTATGAACAACATATCATCAACATAGAGAGCAATAATAAGAACTTGATCACTTTCAGCTTTGTAATACACACAATGATTAGATTTTGATCTTGCAAATCCCAATGACAAAACAAAAGTGTCAAACTTTTGGTACCACATTCTAGGAGACTGCTTTAACCCATACAGAGATTTATTCAACTTGCAAACCAATATTTCTTTACCTTTTTCCACAAAGTGCTCAGGCTCGACATATAAATCTCTTCTTCAAGATCACCATGAAGAAATGTTGCCTTCACATCCATCTCTGTCGATCTCTAAGTCATACGCTGCTGCAAGTTACAAAATAAATCTAATGGACGTCAGCTTAGCTATAGGAGAAATTTTTTCCCCATAATCAATTCCCTCTACCTGGGAATAACCCTTCGCAACCAACCTCGCCTTTTACTTTTCCACACTGCCATCCAAACCAATTTTCTTTTTAAATACCCATTTGCAACCCACAGCTTTTTTTCCTTTAGGCAAGGGCACCAAACTCCAAGTATCATTCTTTTCTAATGATGCCATTTATTCATTCATGGCTTCCAACCAAGAGTTTGAATCAGACATTCTAAATGCCTCTTTCACAGTCCTAGGCTCATCAGTGCTAGAAATTAAAGCATAGGAACAAGTAGAATCTATCAAAGAGGACCCATATCTATCAGGGTGCTTTCTTTCATGAGTTGACCTGCTCACTTGCTGAGGCTAAGGTTGTTCTTCTTCAGAACTCTTAGAACTACTTGAGCTCTCCTCAGTTTCAGGTACATTTTTAATTTTCAATTCCTCTTTATCTGGTGTCGGAGGAATTTCACCTACATCCTTTTTATTTTCTGATTTTGTCTCTAATTGCAGATCCAAGGTAGAAGGCTTCAACTCACGAAAGATAACACTTCTGTTGTATAGAACCTTCTACGTATCAGGACTCCAAAGCTTGTATCCTTTTATGCCAACACTATAGCCAATAAAAATACATTTGACAACCTTGTTCTCCATTTTAGATCTTTTCTCATACGTCACATATGCATATGCCTCACAGCCAAAGACTTGAATGTGTCTTAGAGAGGGCTTCTTACCAGACCATGCTTCCAAAGGTGTTTTCTCAACAAGAGCAAAATTCGGAGAATGATTTATCAAGTAACATGCTGTAGCAACTGCCTCAGGCCCAAAACTTCTCCTCCAAGCCAACACTGCTCAGCATACTTCGTGCTCTTTCCATCACTGTCCTGTTGAACCTTTCTACAACTTTGTTTTGCTGCGGAGTGTAAGGTGTAGTTTTATGTCTTTTAATCCCATGATCTTTACAGTACCTCTCAAAATCATCAGAACAAAATTCACCACGATTATCAGTCCTTAACATTTTATTTTTCTTCCAGTCTGATTTTCTACAAGGTTCTTAAATTCCTTAAATCAACTAAACACTTCTGATTTACTTTTCAAAAAATAAACAAATGTTTTTCTCGAATAATCATCAATGAACGATACATAGTGCCTTGACTTAGACAAAGAAGGAACATTCACTGGACCAAAAACATCAGAATGCACATAATCAAGCAAACCAGAAGATTTGTGAGGACTGGAATCAAATGAAACACGATGTTGTTTACCATATATACAATGTTCACAGAATTCAAATTCGAGGTTACAATCTTCAAGCCCCTCAACCAGGTTTTTATTCTTCAAGGTTTTTAAACCTTTCTCACCAATGTGGCCTAGCCTATGATGCCAGAGCATAGTCTTTTTTGCTGGAAGTTTAACTTCCATAGAGTTTACACTATCAGGAATTTCTTCCTCTTTTCCTCCATGAGTAGCTTTTTGTGACTTGGCAGAGACACTATTGCTTTGCACAACATGTGCATCAAGCTTATACAAGGTACCATCACGAGCACCTCTTGCTAGTACCATAGAGCCTCTAGTCATCTTGCAGCCATTTCCAGAGAACGTGACTTGCACTTCAATATCATTTTGTATACTAACATAAAGTAAGTTTCGAGCCAGACCTGGTATATGCATTACATCATTAATTCCCTTCACTGTTCCATCAAGGAATTGAATTTTGACTCTTCCACGGCCAACAATTTCCAAAGATGAATCCCTTGCCAAATACACCTTTCCACCATCGTATTTTTCATACTTCGTGAACCAGTCTCTATGAGATGTCATGTGGAAAGATGCTCCAAAATCAATCAGCCAGACATCATCTGATGCTTGCGTAGCCAAAGCTGCAATGAAGGCATCTACATCACTATGAGAAGAATCATTGTCAGAAGAATACTTCTTCTTCTTCTTTTTCTCCTCTTTACAATCCTTTCGAACATGACCAGGTTTCCCACAATTCCATCACTTCACCTTTGACTTCTTGCCAGGAGACTTTGATCTCCCCTCTAATTTGGATTTGGACTTCTTGTCCTTCTTCTTGCCTTTATCTTTCAATTTGCCTCTAACAGCAAGAGCCTCCTCCGCCATCTCAGAAGATTTCCTTCTCATATCTTCTGATAAGAAAGAAGCAACAACATCTTCCATCTTAAAAGTGGATGTCGTACTCCCAATAACCATCACCAGGTGATCCCAAGAATCTAGAAAAGAAAATAATAACAACATACAACGATCCTCTTCATCAATCTTCACACCCACCGATGTTAACTGTGCAATCAACATGTTGAATGCGTTCAAATGATCAGCAACAGACCCTCCTTCCTGTGTTCTCAAAGTATACAACTTCTTCCTCAAGAACAATTTATTCACCAAAGATTTTCCCTGATAAATAGCTGCCAGTCTTTTCCACAAGGAAGATGCAGTCTTTTCTTCATGAACATTCAAAAGAACAAAGTCTGCTAAACAAAGTCTTATCAGCCCCTTAGATTTTCTATCTGCAAGGTCCCAATCCTCTTGCTTCATGCCTGTAGGCTTCGTTCCAGATACAACAATCCAAAGATCACGATAAACCAACAAATCTTCCATTTTAAGTTTCCACAACTCAAAATTACTGCCATTGAATTTCTCAATTTCAATATTTCTTGACGTGCTTGCCATCTTAACCTGTAATTCAAATTACCAAACTTCTACAACACTCCCACTAAACAGAAATTGAATAAAAAAAACCCAACGTACCTACAAGGATAACACAACTAGCTAGGCTCTGATACCACTTGTAAGGAAAGCTAAGGTGCGGAAACAACTCTCCTAATGTCAAAACCTCAGGGAAGAATGCAGAGATACTTTTAAATTTTCAATTACAGTCTAATTAAGATACACTTGAAAGCAATAATAAAACAGAGAAATAATCATACACAGATGAACACCAAATTTACGTGGGAAAACCCTTACAGGAGAAAAACCCACCACATCAAGAAAAGCCCCTTTGTATTACGGTAATGGAATTACATACAAAGATCATAATTATCTTTCTGATGTCAATTTACAACATCATTCACAATGATCAACCTTGCTACAGAACATTCAAGTTACAATACACTCAGAATTAAATTCACACTGATCATACATCGAACTATTCATCCAACTATTCATGCAACCATTGAACCGAACAACATCTAAAATTTATGAGTATATTCATGACGCCCATGGTCTGTCAATCTTCCTCTCAGTAATGGCCACAATAGTCCAACTACTAGCGGTTCCCATTCTGCTCCCTGATTGGTCGAGGACAAACCACATAGGATAGTCAATCGGTCAAAGGCATTCAAAATGTATTCGCATATCAGTGAGACTAACTGTGTCTCCCCGATGCCACAAGATCTGATTGAAGTTATTGCCAAGAGTCCTGACCATCAGCAAGACATTATACCGAGTTCACAAGTCGCAGCGACTTCAGCATTCTCATTGTGAGACTATCGCTATGCGCCAAGAGATCACACCGAGGTTCCAAAGTCACATAGACAAGAGTATTCCCATCAGAAAGACTATCGTCCTTCGCCAAGAGATCGTAACGAAGTCCTCAAGTCATATCAATGTGAACACAGTCGACAAGACTTAGGTTATCACTGAGAGGTAATATTGAGCCCTCAAGTCATACCGACAACTTATTACACCATCGTTGAGACAAACACCCATCACTAAGACTTCATACCGAAGCCTTCAAGTTACACCGCAATGTTCCACTATCGGCGAGACTTCGTTCATCGCTAAGACTTCATACCGAAGCCTCCATGTTACCTCGAGACCACCTTTCGCCAGGAGTCATACAGAAAACATCTGATAATAAACATATGTAGTAATGTCGGCAAGACTTACCGCTATCGATGAAACATCATATTGAAGCAAGCCTTTCGGCCAAGGGTCTCCCCAATGTCTTCGAGTGTAACACTATCGGCAAGACAAGCTTCCATTGCTAAGAGATCTTACCGAGTGTTCAAGTCACCCCGATGACTCTAGTTGCCATGAGTCTCCCCGATACTGCTTGTCGCCCAGAGTCTCCCCGACATCTGATAAGAATGGCCTGTCGGCCAGAGATCTCCACTTGACAGAGGATTGTAGTGAATGCCACAAGTCACAAAAACAACACCAGTCGGCAAGATAGAAGCATTGTCTTGGCGACCTGTACAAACTACAAGGTTTCACAACTGCTAGTCGGCCAGACACAATGAATGTCATACCGAATTTGCTCTTCCAGAGGTTTCAGCTTGTGAGATTGAGGCACATATTTCCAACAGAACTCACCACCTCAGTTAGATCTCAGACACTTGATTTTCAGACCTTTCTCATTGTCTGCCATAGCCTTGAAACTTTTTAACTTTTCTAGTGCTTCACGTTTTTCTCTTAAAAAGGAAACCCGTATCATTCTAGATAATCATCAATAATCAACATAAAGTACCTTTCTCCATGAATACTTCTAACTCTGGAGGGACCAAAAAGGTCAGTATGTAGTAGCTCCAGCAAATCATTTGAATGAAGCTATTTGCTCCAGAAGGAGACTCTAGTCTATTTACCCATCTGACATTCCTTACAAATTGTGTTAGCAGACTTCACTTAGGTAGATCTCTTACTGCTTGAGTGGAATTTACCTTGACAATGTTATCAAAATTTACATGACACAACCTCCTATGCCACAACCAGTTTTCATCTACTTGAGAAATTAGACAACTCCCACTAGTAGTATTCAAGTGAAAAATATTACCTTTTGTCTATTTACTAGTAGCAATCGTATTGCCAAAACTTCCACGTATCTTGCAGCATTGTTGTCTCCAAATCTTACAACACCACCATCATACTTCTCTAGACTTACAAATTTGTTTTTGTCACCAGTCATATGATGTGAGCATCCATTTTCAATAACCCACTCATCCTTTTCTTCAACTCAAGCTGCAAGAGCTTTCTCATCTTTAGTAGATTCAATAGCCACAAGACTATTTTCAATGGTAGCAATGAAACCCCATTCATCTTCATTTCTAGTGTCTTTATCAAACTCATCATCAGTCACTCCTTCAACAAAGTAACATTTATTTTGGAATCTAGACTTGTTAGGCTTAGTTATAGGGACTCTTTTAGGACATCTTGATGCAAAATGACCTATTTTACTGCATGAAAAGCATTTAATAGGTAACACTCCTTCATACTTACCTTTTCCTTTGCCTTCTTTCTTTACAATCAGTGCTTCCAATTCTTCTGCCTCTCTTTCTTTATCTTCAAGCTGCTTCAGTTCTTCATCATACTTGGATATCTTTCTGGAACATTCTCCCAGACCATATCTTTGCTTGTTATTTCTAGATACAATAGCCTTGAATGTAGATTCAGTTTTTGGAACAAATTCACCAAATTCACTTAATTCAAAAGCAACAAGCTTACCAACCAGCATGTCTCTTGACATCTTTGTTACTGATATGAGCTCTTCAATAGCATGAGCCTTCACTTTGTAGGAAAGAGGTAAGGATCTGAGTGTCTTAGCCACAATTTCATCCTCATCCAGAGAACCACCGACACATGTAATACCCATCACTATTTCATTTACTCTTTGCATAAAAGAAGTGATATTTTCATCTTCTTCCATCTTCAAGTTCTCATACTTGCCTTTTAAACTCTGTAGCTTAACCATCTTCACCTCTTCCTATGCATCTCCTTCATACAAAGTTTTCACCTTCATTCAAATATCATGAGATGTCTGGAGTCCTACCACATTAGCCATCTCTGAATATGTTAGAGCACTCACCAAAGCTTCAATAGCCCTAATATTATTTTTAGCATCTTTGATCTCATCAGTAGTGGAGGGAACATTATGAGGAATAACATATGGATCTTTTGTAATCTTCCAGTAGGCTTCACCAATACACCTTAGGTGACATTGCATCCTGACTTTCCACAGTGAGTAGTTAGTCCCATCGAATCTTGGATTGTCCTTGAATGTTGCCATCTCAGATCACCTCAAGCTTTTAGACTTCTTCAGAGGAACCTGCTTTGATACCAATTGTTGGAAAAACAAGGACAAACAATTGAGAGGGGGGTGAATTAGTTGTCACAGAATAATAAACTTTTCAAACTACTTTACTTAACTTAATCTTGGATCTAATGAATAAGCAATTAACACATCAAAGACAGAGAACACCAAGATTTTTACATGGAAACCCTGTTAGGGGAAAAAACACAGTGGATGTTAGTCCACAAGATTATACCCTATTAAAAGTATAATGAAATCAATAAGGGGAATGCACATGCATTCAGGCACACTGCCTAGAGCTCACTACTCAATTACAAAAGGGGCTCACTGCCCAACAATACAGAATAGGATTAAAATCCAGAGAGTATGAATTGAGGAAATAGCTTCTCCACAAGCCTAATTACAATTCTAATTAAGCACAAAAAAATCCTTCACAAACTACTTCACACTTCACTCGATCTTTTTAACACTCTTCTCTATAATCGAATGATATTCACACATATACACATAAGAGCACACTCAACACCTTTCCACCACACTAAACCGATGAAACAATCACTCTTATATATCCGCTACATGAGATTTCATCAATAACTTAGTCAACCAAGAAAATAAAACATATTTTCAACGTCGTCCCAAATTTACAAATAAATTTTTAATGTGAATCCACCAAGGTCAGCCACAACATAGTGGGGACCCAAATTAATATCTCCAACATAGAAAAGACTTCAATTAATTCCACCTCGAAGATCCACAACACACTACCACCAACATGTTGGCCAAGAACAAGAAAAACCAAACGTATGCAAGAAAAATTTCTGACCACAAGCACACCGATCAATGTGGATGTACCACAAAGATAGAGCACCAAGAAACAGTAGAGAAACATCCGCAACAACTGAGATTTTTAGAATCACACAAACTTCACTCAGGAACACTAACAAAGACCACAAAAATACTGTCAGACCACAACATGATCAAATCTATATACGAACCTCTGAAACTTCTAGTGGATGATATAGATACACTCAATAGAAAAGAATTTAGTCCATAGTAGCTAAACTTCAATGTAAAGAACAAAACACCTTCATGACCCGCACAGTTCCATAGGGAACCTGGAACACTTTCTTTTACAATTTTCTCAATATCCTTGACATATACAACCTCTAATACACCAAATGATAATAGTGTTGACATCAATTACAACCACATATCAGAAACACATCCATAACATCCAATAGTGTCCTTGAATCAAATTATGACTACTTTCATAGTGATGATGCTTATGATGATTCATATGAGTTCATATATAATCATGTTTTGAGGGATAGTTCTCTACTTGTTGCTGACCCAATTTCTGAAGATTTTTCACATGAAGAGTTCATGAAAAGTAACCAAAAAGATCTCCTTGTTATGCATGGGGATGCTAATGATGAAATCAGTAACACACCTACTCATGATAGGTCCATTGAAGAAAAAAAGATAAAGTATTCAAAGCATCCAACTTTGATGATTCTTTATTCCAACACAATGATAGTGACATGGGTGGTATTGGGTTTGATTATCAAACTAAGCCCGTGGAGGGGGCTACTAATGAAGATATTAGTTTAAGTGAAATGGGGAGTGACTCATTCAAAGATTCAACACTTCAAGAGGAGCACGATGAGCACTTTCCTATTGATCATCACAATCAACCCTTTAGCATTTTGGATCCGAGTGTGATGGCACCAAGGTATGATAAAGAACCTGTGTAGGATGAATTTCCCTTTGATCTTGATGAAGATAAAAAATCAGCTTGCAATGCAAGCTATGAGGTGGCCTTTGGAGGTGAAGGTGTCTTTGATGAAGAAGCTTGCTTGGTAAAGCTCCATAATGAACCCTTTGAAGTGGTTGCAGCCACTAAGGAGGAGTATGTTGCTACCAAAACTTTCAGAACATTGATCAATAATGATTCATTGATTGAGTTGGGGGCTGCCATAACTTTTGATCAAGGAGATAGTAGGAGGGAGAAGAGATAGAAGACACTATGTCTTTTGAGGATGAAAGGTTTAAAGGGGCTCTCAAACACAAATTTGATTTACCCATTCAAGAAGTTGATCGCAAGTAGAGGATCGAAGAAGTTGTAAAGTATGATCCTCTTCATAGTAATGAGCATTCCAAACTATTTGGTGGTGAAAGACAAGAATGTTGGAGCAGCTATGAGGGCAACAAAGACAAGAAACAAAGTTCTAATTTTTTCTTGTAGCCTATCAGTAGTTCACCATCTTTGCTTTCTTATGAGTGGGATGGCCAATTCAAGAGGTCCATTGAAAATGAAGTGCAAGCTCTATCTAGATTTGACCAGACACACGGTTTGATAGAAGAACTCTATTGGAAGGCTCAAATTGATGAGAGACAGAAAGGGGTTAAGGATGAAGTTACTCTCCCTAATCTACAACTTATCAAATACTCTTTGGAGACATTGAAGTTAGAATACATACACTTGATTGAGGAACAATATTATGCCATTGAATTTACAAAGAAGACCTTCAGTGTTTTCCAAGGAGGTGAGAGAAGGGTGGATAAGCCTACTCTTGATCTTGAATCAACACAAGCTATGTTAGAAGACACTCAGATGGCACTAAAGGAGGTAGAAGATCAGTTTGTTAATTTTAAATTTTCCAGAGAGCAAGAAAATGGACAAAGACCTAAAGAAATCAAGCAAGTAATTGAAGAACTTGATTGTCTTCAAGAGGAGTTTGACCTAGAAAGTGTCACAAGGAAATCAGAAGTTTCATGTGCAGATTTGGATTAACAAGATGAAAAGAATGACTTCTAAGTTTTTGACAATCCTCTCTTTGAAGTGGGTGTAGAAGCGAGTTATGGAAATCCTCTCTTTGTTTTGAAAAATGAGTCATGTAGTGAAGTGACCAAGCATGAGATTGAGTATGAACTCTAGTCTATGGATGCTTTGATATCACTCTATGAGGATGTGCCACATTTTGTAATTGGTAATCTTCCAAGGCAATTTAATAATGAATGCATAGGCGGGTTTGAGAATGAAGTCTCCACATGGGAAGTATTGATTCAAGGAGATTTCAACATTGATGGCATCAAGGTGTTTGTAGCTATTGGTAACTTCAGTACAACAACAAGGATTGAAGATTTCATATTTGTTACTCATGAAGTAGGGGAGGAAGATGGACCGAAACATGGTGTTTTCACTCTTGTCAATCCTTTCCTTTGGTTGAGTGATTCTTTGGCTCATACTAGTAGTCAATTTTGGGAGTTGAATTTGAAGTCATCTTATGTTTCATACTCCAATGTTGTTGAAGCTTTCATGGATTGGTTTCAGAGGTTCACTAGAGGGGATTCCAATTTCATGAGTATGCACTTGGTTTTGACCAACACTTGGAGATGTGTTGAGTTTTCTCTTTGGTGTGTTGGAGATCATTTTTAGTTCGGTATCCATGCTTGGGATCCTCAACATGGGTTGATGGAGCTGAATACTTGTAGAAAGATGAATTGTTGGAGGGATAAGGATTCAATTTTCAGATTCTTTGATGTTGTTCCCATCCTTTCCAACCATTCAATGGTTCCTTTTTCTCATCAACTGGTGGATTGGAGAGTTATTTCGAGGAAAGGGTAGTTTTATGTGGGGTTGGAGTCTCTTGAGAAGATGTTTCCAGCCTTGGAAATGACTAGATGCATTAATTTGGATGATGGTTTTTAGTATAAAAGTAGTTTTTCATCTTCTTGGATGCTAATTATCATTAAATCAGATCAAAAGTCAATCATCTCAGTCATGGAGGGCAGTTGGTATACTTATTTTCAAACTTCACAGTCTCCTATCAGGACTGATTTTTGGCCTCAAATGCAACAAGTGATGATTCAAAGCAATTTGAATCCTTCTTTAGGAAGTGTTCAAGTTGTTACTAGTGGCTATTCCTATGCTTTCCTGTGTACTTATGCTTGGGGCATCGAACCTTTGATTGCCTTGGTTCATCATTCTAAGGCTCTCAGAGTTGGACCTGTGAAATTTTTCCATAGTCTTCATGATTTTATCAAAATAATTTAGAGGAGGAAAAGTAGATTCATGTGGAGTTATGAGGATGAGATTGATGAGCTCTTGCAAAGGATTACTTTCCTCTTTGCAAGAAGATTTGGGGATGTCACATTCGTAGTTGTGGCTTTGTTAGTTACCATATGGAGATATGCTGAGGAGTTTGATTTTGAGTTGAGTAGAATATCTTTCCTATTGCCTAGGATTGTGATAGATAAGGGGCATTGTTAATATTGATGACTCAAAGCTTTTTGGGCATGAGATGTTGCATGATATTGGTTTCAATCCTACAAGGTTTTTCAGTTTGAGTATTATGGATGGTAACAATTTGGAGTTACAAGAGAGGTTAGTGCAACTTTGGCATGATGTTTTCATTGATGTGATCAGAGTGGTGTAGCATCGGCATGGTGGGTCCTTCCAAAGACTAACACGAGACCCTAGGATCCTACTTGCTCTAGTTTGGACCAGTTTAAAATTATCTAGAGTTGTGGTGGCATTGCTTGAGGATAAGAAATTTTGGGAAGGGCAGATTGTAATGTCCCCTTCTTAGCAGTGATCAGTGCAGTTGGTCATTAGCCTATCTTAGAGGCCCATAGGCTAGTTGGAAGCAAAAATTAGGGTTTCCTATTTTATAGGAGGATACTTTGGTAGTTTTGGAGGCTTGCATGTTGGAGTTTTGCAGTTTGGATTCTGGATTCCTTCTGGGTTTTTAGAAAACTTCGCAGTGGTGTGACATGCAACTGAAACAATGGATTTTTTTGAACTTACTATTTTTAGTAAGTTGTAACGACTGCTCAAAATGTGGTTAAAATGCATTTAGACACACTTACTATTTTTAGCAGTATGCTATTTTTAGTAAGTGCTATTTTTAGTAGGGTTTCAACAGGCCAGTTCAGAGGCTATTTCAGGAAAGTTAGTTTATTCAGTTTGGTCTCCAACATTTATGATGCTTATTTTGGAAAGTTTAATATTTGGTGAGATAATATTTTAAGTGAAATATTTGGCTAAGGCGTGGTGGATGACTTTTGGAGAAATATTTAAGATAAATTATAATGTATTTCACCTATCTACTTGGACGCCTAGCTTGGAGAAAATATATAAGTGAGTATAAGGTATATTTTACTTAATCACCTTGGATGCCTATGTTATGAAATATTTGCATTTTGATAAGTATTATTCCTCTTATGTTTGGATGCCTAAACTCAAGAAGTGAAAGGTTGGAATTCAAATGCAGATTGAAGTGAAATGAGAATCTCATGTGGGCGTCCCTTTTGGAGGGAAAGGGAGTTTGAATTTATGGGTTGGAGAAGTTATAAATACAAGGACTTGCCTCTTCATTTGATCATCCATTGTCTATCATATCAAATTGCTACTGAAATGTTTTTAGGCTTATGGCTTTGAGGAATGCACACCTCCTAGCAAATGTCCAATTTCGTGTTTGAAAGATAACACCTAGTTGGAATTGGGACTGCTTCTCACACAGAGATAGCAGATTGAGCATCAATGATATTAGTTTTTGAAGTTATTTCTGATTTTTTAGGTTGTTGGTTCATGTATGGCTGAATCAAGTTTTCATTTGCAGATCATTGTATGATTTTTATTTCATTCTGGGTATTTTCTATAATCATTTCTATGCCCTAGGCACCCCTTCTCCTTGAATTTCAGATTTTTTGGTGAAGTGGTTATTTTTCTAGAGTTGGTCGCCCTTCTTGGTGGTTGTACTTTGCCTGGCATCACCTTAGAATGCATGTAATAAATAATAGAAGGTATTTTCAACTGTTTCTTGATTTTATCTTGGGCGCTTTTCTCCTAGGTTTCATCTGCATTCAGTTTCATGTCATTCTAAGGAGTCTTCATTAAGTTAGGAGCATTTTGGAGTGTTTCAGTCTTGTTGGTTTGCATTTTCTGAGTGCTGGTTTTCTATATCAAATTGTAGTAGTTTTGGTTTTGGGTTGGTTTTTCATGTTTGGAAGGCTTGTGAAGTTTGGAGAAACATATAATATCATTTGCAGACGATTGGACAACTTACTTGTAATTTGTAGATTACTTTCATTGTAAGGATGGAATCAGTAGTATTGATTCAGTCATTTAATATTTCTGCACTTTATATTACAATTCCCACTATTAGTGGAAGGGAAAGGCCTTGCTATCCATTTACTTTCAACTTTTCATTTTGTTTTTCCCACTGAAAAAATGGAAGGGGTCGACAAGCCGCCCATACTTTACTTTTCATGTACTTGCATTCTTCATCATGTTGATCGAATGAGTCATCAAACTACTCCCACTAAATAAGTGGTCGAGTTGCATAAGCTATGTACTTTCCAACAGTTTCTATTTTAGAAGCTAATGATCCCTGGTGCCATATGCTATCACCTCGCCTGTCATTGGGATCTTGGTGAACATTCTTGGTGTAGGGTTACTTTCCTCAACTAGTTTTGGTTTTTCTAACGCTGACGGGTGAAGTTGTTGATGTGAAAATTGAAAAAAATTGTAAGGGGGTTATTTCACTAAGTACACAGGGTGAAAAATTTTGTTCACACACTAAAGAATCCAAATTTGTAAGGAGATTCGATCATTTTATAATGTTAAAATAATTATGGCTAGGGGATTCAACTTAAAATCCATGTACTTCTCACTTGAAGCAAAATAGACAACATACCTCTCCGACTCACACCAATAACTCATGGAGGTTGCATCTTCTCTCACTCCTCTTTCCAATTCTATTGCTTTCATGAATTACAACTAATCTAGAGATGGTATATCAAAATCTGAGTGCAAGGGAATTTTACTTGTATCAGTTTCCTTTGCTAGATAAGGATAAATTTTCAATTCCATGAAGACAAAATTGAAAGCTCACCTCATTGTAGACACAGCTGGCAGGACCTATCTGACATTTTACCATTTCTTTTGAAAAGAACAAATATGCCACATCAGGCTCCAGTAGTTTTGTAGCAAAATACCTTTGCTCTTGTAAATTATGAAACACTTTTTGCATTTCAAATAGAACACCCTTCAAATACAGTCAATCTAAAGGAAGATCTGACATCAGAGTATTTATTTCAAAGGTTGGGTTCATGGGATTATAATTGATTCTACTTTAAAAAATGCTTCAAGAGCCCGAATAGGGAATTCTAGAGCAAAACAAACTTAATCCTCCACTACATTGTCATGCACACCCGCTTTAAAAAATAAAATTATTTAGCTATGAGAATAATCCAGCTGGGAAAGAAGCAATTCAAAGAGCAAGGGTTCATATTAAATAAAGAGAATAAATTCAAATGGATTAATTGAATGGGATCCATTAATTTTCAATTAAAATTGACTTGCAGATGAAATATTCCATTCCTTGACTTTTGGTAGTATTCTATCGTCCTGTCCATTAAAGTTTAAGATTAACCATATTGAAGAATCATGGAATTATAAGTTTCCCAAAGCCTTATTAGTTGGAATTGTGAAGAAGAGGAATCATAGACAAGGCATGAAAACTGTTTGAAAAGGTATTAAAATAATTTTGATCTCATGACTTGCAATCTCTTAGCATACACTTTATTGGCCTACACAAGGTTTCAGAACAAATTAAGGAAATATTTCTCTGTTAAAGGATAAAAAGATCCTTTTCCTCACAAATATAATGCCTTGATAGAAAGATGTAAAAAAAGAGTGTAGAAGCATAGTAAAGAGTGATTATTTCTTGACAAAAAGTGCACAGATGAACACACATTAAATTCAAGAACAAAAACACACTGCTCTAAAACTGAGAGTAATTAGACATACCCTCCCATAATATTAAGTTTACCCAGTTACTAATTCCCTCATGTAATTTACCATTGTAAATAAAAGGTCTAAGTGTAATTCGCTGAAATAGAAAATGTAGCACAATCTATGGTTGAAGTGTGAAAAAAATACATGTAAACACAAAA